>CABFOW010006273.1:0-33734 GCA_902141385.1 Timema californicum | reverse complement strand
GGAAAACCAACAGCCAATCAGAGAGCAGGAGGCGTGGTCACGTGACCAAATCCAGCCAATCAGAGCGCTGTACTAGGTGGTCGTTACCACTACTGATAGCACTTTCTATTGATAATAGTCCTATGATGTTAGTAAGCAAATAATGATTATTTTCGAGTGGGTTGACATTAGTAACTTTAAACAAATGTTTGCTATAAAGAACCTTCTGCTGTCAGATACTACCTTTGCTACAGTTTTTCCAATTTAGCGACTTTTACAAGTCTGAAACGACTAGCTTTCATTTTTAGTGTCTAGCGACTAATATGGCGACTGGTGACTTTCCTTAATTTTCTGTCAGGTTCATGTTGATTATTTTAAATTTCAATGCTGTCGAATTTTTATTTTTGAACTACCATACTGCAAGAACACACAATGTATTGCTCGGTCTACAGAATCGTTCTAAACTAACTATCTGTCATTCACAAATCACAATGATATCGTTCTGGATCCAGGGATAACCTCAGTCCACTGATGCATCTTAAATTCAGTTCAGATTAATGTATGCACATTTTATTTGGCGACAAATCTGATTACTTTTAATTTTTCGTTTAGTGACAGTCTAGCGAATTTCTGGTACTAATCTAGCTACAACCATTATATGGCCGTTGGCAGCCCTGCTCTGCTACAATGAATGACCTATAGTGATCCACATTTTGTATAACTCAAGATCTCCCACCGAGTTCAACCATTTCAACCCGGAGGCTGTGCATCTGTTGTTGTCTGTGACCGAGACCAAGTACCTTACTAGATCAACACAGATCACACCCAAGTTTCCAGATAAGATGACGAAATGTAACAACTAAATGAACCAATCAGATTGTGTTGAGATACAAACCGTGACTCTGATCTTGGAGCCGCTAGCAACCAGTTCACGACGTAGCCCCTCGGTTAGTACCGTGAGACCATGCTTGATCGCTGAGTTCATGATCAACAGAGGAACTCCGGACAGAGCGTGGCCCGTAACACTGGAACAGAAACAACTGCTGTAGCCCTGGGTTATACAACAATATTAAGCATATATGTTGAAATGAATGATTAACATTTCTAGTAGCAGCAGGAAATTGTTAATGTTGTATAGAATCATTAACATAATCAATATTTGAAAACAGTCCCGATGAAAGCTCATATCCAATTTAATAAATTCCCCTTTAGTAATATGATGAAACCTTATTTATATCATTATCTCTACCACTATTTTTCTAGTTTTATGAATATTTATTTAAAGAATAAATTTGTTAGGTTGGCACTTTTATTTATTTGTATTTACCATTGGGGTGTATTCAAAACTAACAACTTTCAATCCAATTACAAACATGGATCTAGATACGGTTAGTTTCTGAAGTAAAGTAATTATACTGTTCAATCAATAATAAATGCAAAAGAAGAAGTAATACAATTAAACTAGACACAGTTAATAGAAGCAAACAAAAGCATAGAACAGAACATTTTCTAACAAAACTGGTTAAAAATGGTGCACTCCTGCTTCCTCTGAACCTGCGCGCCATTCTTTATATTACTATGTTGAATACACCTGTGGTGTTACGTATTTGTTCACATCCATTTCTCTTAAAATGTCAACATCAGGAACAGGAGATGAGAAAACAATGAACTCTAAATGTCCTCGGAGATAAAATCCATAGGGTTTTTTTGGGTTCAAATTTGGTGATCAGGCAGGCTATTCAATGGATCCCCTCAACCAATCCATCTTTGAGGAAAACCTTTAATAACTCTAAGACTAACCGTTTCTAGAGCCATGATTGTATTGATTTTTGTTAATGTTTGGTGGATGGGAATACTTCCCTAGAATTGTTGACACAAATTAAAATACACTCTCTATATAGAAAATCCATTAAATAACTATTAATATATTAATATTCATCAGCTAAGGAAGTTAAAATATACCCCTTGGATGTAAAGAAGCTTCCTAAAATGAATAGACCTATTTTAAAATTCGATACAACATTGTTGGCCACCTTATTTGTGATATCATAATGTGATACGGTGTGATTGTGTAGTTGTTCTATTGAAAGTATGATCACTGATACAGTTTTTTTTTATCTCAAGATTTGAGAAAGTGTGGTTGAGCTCATGATGTGTGATATCATAGTGTAATACGTTGTGATTAAGTGATTGTCCTATGGGCAGTATGATCACTGTCACAGGCTCTGATATGTTACTTAGAAATCATACTACAAATCAAGGCCGTAGCTGGGTTTTTTTTTGGGGGGGGGGGGTTCAACCTCCCCTTCCCCGAAATTTTATGAACAATTTATATATGGTTAAAAAATATCAATAACAAGATACAAGTACAAATTAAGGGGCTGTGTTGCCATAAAAAGCCCTTCAGATAGCTTTTAGAGGTGTTTAATATTTAGAAATTTTCTAGCTTCCGGAAATTGGAGGATGGGCCCTCCAAACCCCTCCCTGAAATTATTGGCTGGCTACGGCCTTACTACAGATTAATGGCGTGGTATAAGGAGGAAGGAATAACAGAGTAGATAATAAGACATACAATTGAAGGAAACTCTGGCGCGCCGGGAATAGTCCAGTCTTGTCGAGAGTGGGAATGTCTCTCAGGGTAGGACTGAGGTTGTGTTTACTTAACAATTTATCGTTCTTTCTCCATGCGAATTCGGGTACACTTCCTTAAAATGTATGCTCTACTCACCTCTACCCCATTAGCGTAAATGCGCTCCATCTGCTGGAGTATAGAAAGGAACATTATTCTCGAGTGTGGTATTTATTACCTGTTGATGTTGATGATGTGCCCGTCATCAACCTGTCTCTCTCTCATGGACTTGATGGCTTCTCTCGTACAGATGCTGACACCAATTATTCCGAGGTCAATCTGTTTCTCCCATCCCTCCGTCTTACCATCTAGAAGGCATAGTGCACAAGTCAAACTATGCCAGAGGAGGGGTTAACCTCTATACAGAATCATCTTGTGACAGATGATTAGAAACTTCTTTACAAAATCTCCTTATCACAGATGACAAGAAACTTCTCTACAGTAGCTCTTTATGACAGATGACGAGAAACTTCTGTATAGCAGCTCCTTGTGACAGATGACGAGGAACTTCTGTACAGCAGCTCCTTGTGACAGATGACGAGGAAATTCTGTACAGCAGCTCCTTGTGACAGATGACGAGAAACTTCTGTACAGCAGTTCTTTATGACAGATGATGAGGAACTTCTGTACAGCAGCTCTTTATGACAGATGACGAGGAACTTCTGTACAGCAGCTCCTTGTGACAGATGACGAGAAACTTCTGTACAGCAGCTCCTTGTGACAGATGATGAGGAACTTCTGTACAGCAGCTCCTTGTGACAGATGATGAGGAACTTCTGTACAGCAGTTCCTTGTGACAGATGACGAGGAACTTCTGTACAGCAGCTCCTTGTGACAGATGACGAGGAACTTCATATTAATCAATAAAAAAGAAACCTCAACAATCCTCCCAAGTGTGATGTCGTCGTGTGACTGAATGGCTAATGTAACTTCACTATTTGATATTATTTTATAGCTTTGAAAATACACACTACCTCCCTCCCTCAATCCTTGTTTTAAAATGGGTGACCTGGCGGTCTAGGGGTAAGGTGTCAGACTTCTATGCTAGCGGCCGGGGTTCAATCCTCGGTCCCGGCAAAGATTTATCTGATTACCAAACCCTTCCTTCACCTTTGACAAGACATCTTGTGAATGTGGGGAATGCCAGGCCTCCACCGTGGTTCGGATTCCACGTTAAACTGTAGGTCCTTCATTTCATCTCACAATCACCATACAATTACACATTAGCGTAAGTGCGTATAACCCGAACGGGTAGTAAGACGAGTTGCTAATAATAATAATAATAATAATAATAATAATGTTTTAAATTTGCTACGTTGAGGCAGTTTTATAGCAATCATATCGCTACGCACGAATACGACCAAACTAGCTATTTTATTATGAATTAAATATCCAAGCTTTTGTATTTGTAAGAAACGGTTATAGCCGGCCGTACCTAAATATCATATTCTGTAAATTTAAAAATGATACCTGAACACGGGAATCAAGCCCGGGACCTTTGGCTTAGTACGCCAACATTCTAACCAATGAGATATCCAGGAGTCGTCACGTGCCCAGGTGGTACCTAAAAAGTGTTTAAATACTATACCCCCTACCCCAATTCCTGGAGCCCTATTTTGAAATCTCCCAATTTTATATTTTCCTGGTCGTATGGGGGAATCTTGTAACCTTCCTACAAAGCAAAGTTTCAAGCTTACAGGCACAGGGACTGGGAAAATACGGCGATCAGCTATTCACACAAATTTACGCCCCTCCTCACCCTCTTAAGGGATGAAATTGAAAAAAGAAACCCTCAAAAATTCCCAACTCAATTCTATAAAGGAACATTCATTTTAAATTTAAAAGTTATATGTCCGCTGATTAAAAAGATACATCAGTAAATTTTGAAAACTGTCAACCATCCTTTTTAACCCTTACGTGTCAAATTTCGCAAAAATCCGGGCTTATCTTTTGTCTAGGGCCTAAAAGGAACTTTACGCAAAATTTAAATTTTCCAGCCCCAGGGGTTGAGGAGAAGAGTGAGTGAGTGAGTCATTAGGTTTTGCCTTCTATATTTGATCATATCTTGCATACTTTTTGAAATGAACAGCTGGGAGCTTAAAAAAACTGTAAGTAAAAGTGAATCCTGAAAGTTATAACCAAGGGAGTTATGAGCCCTTGAAACTCATGATTCAAAATGCTTTTATGTAAAAATATCAGAAATAACTTGAGCTAGAACAAGTCCCTGGATAATGTTTTGTTGAACTGAGATGTTAAACTCTGAAACCTTGGTTGGTAATATCATCCCCCGCAGTGATTAAATGGGGGTTACTCCCTTCTTTTTTGCATTGAATTTTGTAACACTGAGCTGTAATTGATTTTTAATTATGAATTATTAATCAACACGTTTAAAATAACAGAAAAGGTTGTCTTATCAGAACTCTTTAAGGTTCACCATTTCAGAGAAAACCACATGTTTAGTTTCATGACAGGTTGTTAGTGTCTTTGTAATGATATTGGTTTGGACTCCTCTCATATATGTAAAAAGTCATGGATGAAGTGTATTTTTCTTTAAAGTATTGTATGTAAAACATCCTTTTAATACTTCATCCATGGAGAATCGCACGCTTTTCAGAACTGATGTCAATAGATTACACCATACGTATGATTTTTCTTTCAAAATCAACTCCGTAGTAATACCAAAAAAGCAAGTGACGCTAGCTCCCTCTACCCGATAGGAAGCTAGCCTTCACAACATCTGTCGCCAAGACTCTTTCTATTAGTTGGTTTTGGCACTGGTAGTAAGGGGGTTCAAGAGGCAAGGGGTAGGTCATATATAAGCCGCTTGTGCATATGAATCCATTAGAGGTGACACCATCACACAATAACTTTGTAATAAAAGACAGTAATGTTCAGTGCCAGTAAAATAAATAGTTGTAATATAACAGAAAAATCATCTGTAGTTCAACTAAACTGTATCACCTAAAGTTGTATCTTCAGTGCCAAAGATAAAATCACTTTAATAAATCGTGTGCAACGTTTAAAAGTCTTATTCATTTAATTAAAATAAAATGTAGAAGTAATATAGCCAAAATTCCGTAACGCTTTAATTAGTTCTCGATCACGGGGCAATTATCAGCTAACTAAACGGTATCACTTCAATCGGTGCCCAACACGAATAATTCAATAACATTTCAATTGGTGCCGCATCGTGGGTCAAATATCAATTAATAACTCCGTAATATTTCATCTTGCCGGAACTCTCTCAGTTCACCATTTCAGAGAAAACATGTTCAGTTTCATTACAAGCTGTTAGTGTCTTGGAGTTAGGCAGCCAGCTGTTCAGTGTTGCAAGATGAAGCGAGGGTGGCAACCCCCATTTAATAAGTGAAGGGGGATGATAATACCTACCAGGTTTTCAGAGGTTTAACATCTTAGTTTAACAAAACATTATCCAGGGATTTGTTGTTTTAGCCCAAGTTGTTTCTGATATTTTTACAAAAATGTTTAAAACATTATTTTCAAGGGCTCATAGCTCCCTTAGTAATTACTTTAGGGAAATAGTCGTCCATATGCTTCCTACCTATTTTTTCTTCAGAAGGAATCACCTTCCGATGAGCTGGAGACTAATAACGACTCACCCTGTAGATAGCTAGAAGTAAACCGGTGATTATCAAACACGGACATTTTAAGGCCCAACAACCTAGCCCTGCTTATAAATGGGGCGGCATATTTGATTTTAACTTATTTCCAGCTATATTTTTCAAAGTCAACTTTTGCTCGCATGTGAAATAGGTACATAAGAGTGTTGTAATCTGTTCACCTAGAAGGGTCTGGTAGTCCCCAGATCCTGCGTTGTTCACAAGAATATCCACACCCCCCAGATTCCTCTTGATCCAGTCGAATGTGGCTAGGATGTCTTCCTCCTTGGTGAGGTCACATTCGAGTGGATATAAAGTACCAGGAGCGTTTCTCAGATTATCCACCGTCAGCTGAAACAAATTTGGGGCATAATCGTAAGCAGACAGTAGGTCATAATCTGAAAGAAGCAATAGGCCATAGTCCGAAACCAATAGGTAATAATCTTAAACAAACAGTAGGTCATAATCCAATACAAACAGTAGGTCGTAATCTGAAACAGACAGTAGGTCATAATCTGAAACAAACAGTAGGTCGTAATCTGAAGCAAACAGTAGGTCATTATCCAATACAAACAGTAGGTAATAATCTGAAACAAACAGTAGGTCATAATCCAATACAAACAGTAGGTCGTAATCTGAAACAGACAGTAGGTCATAATCTGAAACAAACATTAGGTCTTAATCTGAAACAAACAGTAGGTCATAATCTGAAACAAACAGTAGGTCGTAATCAGAAACAAACAGTAGGTCGTAATCAGAAACAAACAGTAGGTCATAATCCAATACAAACAGTAGGTCGTAATTTGAAACAGACAGTAGGTCATAATCTGAAACAAACAGTAGGTCATAATCTGAAACAAACAGTAGGTCAAAATCTGAAACAATCAGTAGATCATGTAGCATGTCACTTAATTCAAATGACATCTACAAGCTATAATCTGTACCAAATGATAAAATAATATAAAGGAATCCGAAGAAGAGAATTAAAATTGATATATTCTCCAATAATATAATTTGTGTTCTACTCACATTACGTGGATGTTCCCGGATTCGATTACCATGCTTTCACCAACTGTTCTGCAAGTATGGCGGAGTAGAAGACGTGACAGTTTCAACGGACGTCTAACCCCTTGAACTCAACATTGAAAAAGACCTGCATATTGCTGATCTGATACCGCGAGCTACGAACACTGCTCTCCTAGAGGACTTACTTGACACCTTCTTACCCCACTGCTCCAGATCCCTCTTGCCTTCCTTTTTTATTTGTTTACATGCCCAATTTGATAGTCAGATATAGAGTACATAATGGGCGATCCCTAGGTTCATAAATTGTAGTTCATCTTTAGATATCCTCGAAGGAGGAACCCCTGCTCCAGAACCTGAAGAAGATACTGCTGATCACGATGGTTGGGACGTGGGTGTCACCGCCTCGATGCCGAGGGAATCTTCTTTATTGATTCAAGTATTCATTAAATTTCCAAGTCCTTCAGACTTATTGAGTTAGTCCATATGACTTATATTTTCTTAGGAGCTTACTTTAAGCCTCCTCTTCTTCATGAGTTCTTTATTTCGTTTTAAGTCCTCATGACTTCACTATATGTCATTGCGCCGTGAACGTCATGTTCACGTGTTAAAATTTTTGTATGACTACACGCAGGTTGTCTAGTGCCATTATTTGAGGACCTAGCTAGGTCAGTATCTCACAGCATTCTTGTTGCCAGCTATTTTTCTGTGTTACTATTTTGGGTGCGCAAAGTGCGGAACACGGCTAGTTTTTTATAGTGGCCCGCACAGATAGTATTTTCATTTTCCCCTTGTTGGCACTTCAATAGTTCAAGTATTTAAAGTTAGTGTGTACTAGAATTTATGTATATCCCAGGGAGTAGATAATGGTATAAATGTAATATTGAGCGATCTGGCAGTACCCACTGGGAAAGGACCGGCCATAGTACAATTTTGTATGGACACCTCTTTGTTAGTTATCGACTAGTGTAACTGAACTACGGTCATCTTACCGTTTATTATTTTGGATGTCGTTTCTTTGTCTAGTTAAGCGAGGTAGCTTGTCCGACATGTAACTTGGTAACTCTAAAACTATAGGATTAGCCAGTTTGCTTTATATGTTGCTAACTCTCCATGTTCTTTTTTAGACCTTTCTGTTGGAGTCTGGCGCTATCCCGGCTGTCATGCAATCCTATACCCACTATCAACTTAACTTCCATTTGACTGTTGCCGTGACGCCTTGGACACGTTCTTTTTCCGTGATACGGGTAGTTCCTATGTTTTTGGAGGTTTTAAGTCCTATCATTAACTGTTGTAACCCCATATAACAATTTTTGTTATTTGTATAATAACTCTATATTTGTTAGCTATTCAATTCTTTTACACTTATGAAATATGTACCCCTACCTACATGCATACATATAGATAAATATATGCAGTGGTAGACTCATAATCTGAAACAAACAGTAGGTCGTAATCTGAAACAAACAGTAGGTCATAATCCGAAACAAACAGTAGGTCATAATCCGAAACAAACAGAAGGTCATAATCTGAAACAAACAGTAGGTCATAATCCGAAACAAACAGTAGGTAATAATCCGAAACAAACAGTAGGTCGTAATCTGAACCAAACATTAGGTCTTAATCTGAAACAAACAGTAGGTCATAATCCGAAACAAACAGTAGGTCGTAATCTGAAACAAACAGTAGGTCATAATCTGAAACAAAAAGTAGGTCATAATCCGAAACAAATAGTAGGTAATAATCCGAAACAAACAGTAGGTCGTAATCTAAAAAAAACAGTAGGTCATAATCCGAAACAAACAGTATGTCGTGATCTGAAACAAACAGTAGGTCATAATCTGAAACAAACAGTAGGTCATAATCCGAAACAAACAGTAGGTCGTAATCTGAAACAAACAGTAGGTCATAATCTGAAACAAACAGTAGGTCATAATCCGAAACAAACAGTAGGTAATAATCCGAAACAAACAGTAGGTCGTAATCTGAACCAAACATTAGGTCTTAATCTGAAACAAACAGTAGGTCATAATCCGAAACAAACAGTAGGTCGTAATCTGAAACAAACAGTAGGTCATAATCTGAAACAAACAGTAGGTCATAATCCGAAACAAACAGTAGGTCATAATCCGAAACAAACAGTAGGTCGTAATCTGAAACAAACAGTAGGTCATAATCTGAAACAAACAGTAGGTCATAATCCGAAACAAACAGTAGGTCATAATCCGAAACAAACAGTAGGTCGTAATCTGAAACAAACAGTAGGTCATAATCCGAAACAAACAGTAGGTCATAATCCGAAACAAACAGTAGGTCATAATCCGAAACAAACAGTAGGTCGTAATCTGAAACAAACAGTAGGTCATAATCCGAAACAAACAGTAGGTCATAATCCGAAACAAACAGTAGGTCATAATCCGAAACAAACAGTAGGTCGTAATCTGAAACAAACAGTAGGTCATAATCCGAAACAAACAGTAGGTCATAATCCGAAACAAACAGTAGGTCATAATCCGAAACAAACAGTAGGTCGTAATCTGAAACAAACAGTAGGTCATAATCCGAAACAAACAGTAGGTCATAATCCGAAACAAACAGTAGGTCATAATCCGAAACAAACAGTAGGTCGTAATCTGAAACAAACAGTAGGTCATAATCCGAAACAAACAGTAGGTCATAATCCGAAACAAACAGTAGGTCATAATCCGAAACAAACAGTAGGTCGTAATCTGAAACAAACAGTAGGTCATAATCCGAAACAAACAGTAGGTCATAATCCGAAACAAACAGTAGGTCGTAATCTGAAACAAACAGAAGGTCGTAATCCGAAACAAACAGTAGGTAATAATCCGAAACAAACAGTAGGTCGTAATCCGAAACAAACAGTAGGTCATAATCCGAAACAAACAGTAGGTAATAATCCGAAACAAACAGTAGGTAATAATCCGAAACAAACAGTAGGTCGTAATCTGAAACAGACAATAGCTCATAATCTGAAACAAACAGGTTATGATCTGAAATAAACAAGTCATTAGTTGAAACTAACAGAGATTACCAGACGAAACAAGGATGGAGAACTATTTACTTGTGGTCATGGAGAGTTTTATATTGCTTTACGTGGGCACAGGGAGAGGGTTTCGGTGATCCCTCACTTCCATGGGCGATATAATCATAAATCTAGGATGAACTCGGAATTTGTTTTGATGTTTGATGGGATGAAATTTGAGATTCCAGATGGGTTGGTGTGTGTAGAGCTACTGTTTAAAAATAAATTTGAGTAATCTATGTATTTGTGTTTTAAGGCTGACCGCACACCGTATCAGACAAGACAATTCGAATTTTGAAAAGACATTCGATATGACCATTTGTCTCTTGAAAATACATTCGATCACAAGGAGTGGTGGTCAGTGTAAAGATGGCGAGTCATGAGGAAATAGCTGTTGTTCTGGGGTAAATATTATTAGAAGACGGAAAATCTTATCGTGGCTGCTGGGTGTATCCAAATAACGCAAAAAAAAAAAGATTTATGTAATTTTATAAATGAATTAAATAACTACTCACAATGAAAAATGCCACAAGAACAACAATAAACCATGAGGTACGGCAGCAGGGTTAGCAGACAACTCATAAAAACAATAAACCACGAGGTACGATAGCAGGGTTAGCAGACAACTCATAAAAACAATAAACCATGAGGTACGATAGCAGGGTTAGCAGACAACTCATAAAAACAATAAACCATGAGGTACGGAAGCTAAGTTAGCAGACAACTCATAAAAACAATAAACCATGAGATTTTTATTATACACACTGTGTAAAAATATGTTTCTGGATAGTCTGATGTGTCGAATCGGTCTATATTATCAAACATGTTCACATACACATTTTCTGTTTTCAGTTCGTAGCAGAGGGAGTCTGTGTCTGTGAATAAGAGCCTTGCATTTTGTCCATATTTCCTCTTAACATAATTATAATGAAAGTTATACATGATAACCTTGCTTATATCTAAGATTGCAAAGCCTGCATTGATAGGCTTATTCAAAAGTAGGCTTATTTTTATCATGTGAACCCCAACTAACTCATCCGTGAAGATTGTATAAGCAATAAATGCTGGTGAAGCAATACGCTTCTTTAGTCTTTTTTCATTATTTAGTAATTGTACATTTACACGATGTCTTTGATTCTCCATCGACTTCCCGAATACTGCATTGTTCATGAGTTTGAAAAAGTCCTTTTCAAATCCATTTATTGCATTTTTTCGTCGGGATGTATTAAAATTAATATATGGTTTCAACCAAGCACTCTGATGGAAAGTTAAGACTCGGTGTATCTTTTGAAGCTTCATACCCAAGGAAATATACAGTTTTAAATTACGGTAGTGTACCACATAATTTTGTTTACTGTTTAAGTCGCGCACTAGCTTTTCTGTTTTCGCGCCGGTGGGAGAGTTCAGCTTGGATTGTATATACTTAGAGAATGGGGATAACATCTCAGGAGTAACTATAACTTTTTCAGGAGCAAGTGGATAGTTACTGTGCTCTTCATGAATTTCTTCTGGATACTCTAGATCCACTTCTAATATATAGCCCACAGTGCTATCATCAGCAACTGAAATTATATTGAGCTCTGCTATTTCACTCTTGTTCAACCACCTAAAATTACTCTGAGGAAGGCAATCAGACATAAAAGTCCCGTATAAATTATTACAATCCCAGTATGTGATATACTTCACCTCCTTTTCAGGATTCAAATCCATCATATCGGGGTTGTTTGCTTCAGAATGCCTATTACTGAAACATTAACTTTACTGGCTGTTTGATTATGATCCTGTCCAGGGTTTGAACCCAGAGAGTGTCGAGCGAGCTTCAAAACACTTGATCTCAGGTCCGAGATCTCGGGTTCGGGGTCTCGAACCCCGAATTGTCAGCAGCACACGTCATTGGACCCCGTGGCACACGTCATTTTAGAAACAGATAATGGGAAGGTCAGGGTTTGATCCCTCAGCAAGCTATTTTATTTATTTATTTTTGGGGTAAATTTTAATTAATCGTTTTCCACTTCCAAATCAGGAAAATTGATATACATTCTCTTTATTCAGCCTAGACATGTAGAACGCTGGGAGTCTCTGTGAGTATTATAAGTTTTAATAAATTTGTTAAACAAATCCACGCCATATATATTATAGATTTCTTCATCAGCAGCAAGTCTATTAAGGTAGGTTTTCTAATAGACTTTCCATTCTCCCTTTATGCAAATGTAGGAACAATTCGTATAATTTTGGCTTGTGGTTTAAGTGGCTATTTGTGTGTGTGAATGTTATTTACTATGCCAACAAAATATAGTTTCAAGCATTAAATTCCATGACACCCTTGACAGATATTCAACAAGTGTTGATATCGCCGTGTGAAGAAAATTAAAGTTATAATTTATTTAATCAAAACCTCATACCAAAATCAGCCTTTGTGGACAAGGAATAATTAGCGAGAAAAATATATACTGTTTTCGTAGAGATGTGTATAGACCGTTTTCGATCACAACCCTATTAAACTGAGGGTATTTTCCCTACATTATTTCAAACTCTCCCTCCACCCAAATGTTGGGTACACTTACCTTTCCATATCCTACCCCATTAGTATAATTAAATTATTGTATTAGTAGTGATAGCCACAATTGTTTAATACTTATATGTACGCGGTAACACAAGATATTGAGAAATTATAAGTACCTATTTTCCTCACTAGATGGCACAAAATGAAAGTTTGATATATCATAATAATTTACTCGTATATAGAGAAATATTGAAGGATTCAGACAATAACGCATGTGTCACCATATATATATTGATTTTATTTCTAGGTGTATCATTTGGAGGCGAAATAATTGTACACACACATATCTTATTACTCACAGATAAATAGTGTTTATAATTCAATATAAGGACTTTAACATTTGTCATACTCAGTGAAGGATTGTGTCAAATTCTCGTCTTTTCTTGTGTGAAATTTGACTTCCACGCCTAGAGAAGAGATTGTGAAAATAATTTTCAAGTGAACTATTATTAAGATGTTATCTACTTATTTTCATAAAACACGGCTCTATAGTTAATATTTTATCTGTTGATTTTCATACAGCACGCTTGATTAAAATGGTCTTCCTATGTAAGAAGTGTTCACAATCTTTTACCAAGCTGACCAACCTAGCACGTCATATGCGTTTACAACACGGGAGTGGACTTAGGAAGTGTGATGAGTGTGGACAAGTTTTTAGTCGGAGTGACAACTTACAGTGACATGTTTCTTCACATAGTCACTAGGTGAAGTCATTCGTGTGTGATGAATGCAGTCAAATATTTTCACGGCGGAATAATCTATTACGACACAAGCTAAAGAACTGTACTACAACTTCACTGGGGGATGTTGCCAACGTTTCGAAGTCAAGAGAGCAGGGATCTATTGAGAATCTCGATATTGATGAAGATTACGACCCCTGTAATTTTTCAGAAGCTTTGAATGGTACAGTCAAAATCATCAAGCTCTCTCCCACGAAATACTCGCTATTTTTAATCTTTACTAACGAAAGTAAAAGGAAGTTGGAAGCAACGCTTACCCAACAACTTAATGTAATGGGTAATCTAAAATGGTATACATCTGCCTGTGTAGAATACTCTCGCGTTGGAGGGGAGGGAGATGAAACAATCACCCCTTACTTTCGCAGTAAGTGTATGGTCACTCTAAGTCCTGAAGAATTAAAATCACAGATTGAGGATGCATGCATTTACATGATTGAAGCAGCTTATTCTTTCCACCACAAAGGAAGTTGTTGGTCTGAGGACCGTGTGAAATAATTAGAGCTTAAACTAGCTAAATATGTTTCTTTGGCTGCTTCCAGCTATATTCCATTACCAGAAGAGTTGAGAATGCTCTAATTAATATAATAAATGCTGACAGTAAATGTTTTCTTTGGTCTGTACTAGCATTTCTATACCCAATTGACAAGCACGCTAATCGAGTGAGTAAGTATATATTACTGGAAGGTAAATTAAATATGGAGGGTATTGAATATACTGTGCAAATACCACAAATAACCAAGTTTGAAAAACAAAATAATGTACCTATTAATGTGTATGGGAACCAAGGGGAAATATTCCCTTTAAGGATAACTACTGTCAGTCGTGATAATCACGTGGATTTGTTGTTTCTTTCAAATGTGGATGGGGGACATTATTGTCCTATTAAAAACTTCAGCAGATTGCTAAGCTCACTGACCAGATACAATGGTAACTCATACTATTGCAAATATTACTTGCATAGATTTTCCAAGGAAAATCTCAAGGATGAGCATACGTAGCGATGTGCTGATTTCGATGCTCAGAAGATACAGATGCCCAAGGAAGAGGATAAAATATTCAAATTTTTGACATATAAACATATGTTAAAAATCCCGTATGTGATTTATGCAGATTTTTAGTGTTTTAATATTAAAATATCAGGGTGTGCACCTAATTCCAATCACTCATCAACTACAAAAATGACGAAGCACACACCATCAGGATTTGCATATGTAGTCGTCGATTCGGAAGGTAAATGTGTGAAACCTCCTGTTGTATATAGTGGTGAAAATGTTGTGGATACCTTTCTTCATAAATTTATCGAAGAAGAAACCATGATCATCGAGATGAAGGAAAATGTCGCCCCTATGCGCATCACCCCTGAACAATAAAATGAATTTATTTCGGTTAGTGTATGTAGTATCTGCGAGGGGGAGTTGGGTCAAGACCGCGTTCGTGACCACTGTCATCTCAGTGGAGCTTATCGGGGTGCATCTCATAGTAAATGCAATATTCAGTTTCAATTTACCAAGAGAATACCCGTAATTTTACACAATTTAAAAAATTATGACGCCCATATTATCATGCAGAAAATTGGGAAGTTTACAGACAGAAGAATATCATGTATTCCAAACAACATGGAGAAGTATATCTCATTCAGTCTTGGCTATTTATAATTTATTGACTCGTTTCAATTTTTAAGCACATCTCTTGAAAAATTGATTGAAAATCTTTTGCATGTTGGGAAAACTCAATTTAAAATACTCCATGAAAATATTCCCTTTTGATAAAGTAGATCTACTGCTACGAAAAGGTGTGTTCCCTTATGACTACATGGATTGTAGCAGTAAACTGAAAGATAGTCAATTACCACCAAAATCTGCTTTCTATAATCAGATACAACAAGAAAATATTTCAGAAAGTGACTATACTCATACTAAAACTGTTTGGGAAAACTTTGAAATGAATACTATGGAGGATTATCAAAATTTATATGTTTTAAGTGATGTTCTACTCCTAGCAGACGTCTTCGAATACTTTCGTTCTTTATGTTTTGAGTATTATAAATTAGACTGTCTACATTTTTGCACACGCCCTGGAAAAGCATGGGCAACATTTTTAAAGATGACCAAGGTTGAGTTGGAGCTATTAACTGACATTGAAATGCATTTGTTCTTTGAAAAGGGGATATGTGGTGGGGTGTATATGATTTCTAATAGGCATTCTGAAGCAAACAACATCGATATGATGGATTTTAATCCTGAAAAGGAGGTGAAGTATATCACATAATGGGATTGTAATAACCGATACGGGACTGTTATGTCTGATTGCCTTCCTCATAGTAATGTTAGGTGGTTGAACAAGACTGAAATAGCAGAGCTCAATATAATGTCAGTTGCTGATTATATGGCCCTGTGGGTTATATATTAGAAGTGGATCTAGAGTACCCGGAAGAAATTCATGACGAGCACAGTGACTATCCACTTGCTCCTGAAAAAGTTATAGTTACTCCTGAGATGTTATCCCCATTCTCTAAGAATATACAATCCAAGCTTAACTCTCCCACCGGCGGGAAAACATAAAATCTAGTGCGCAACTTAAACAGTAAACAAAACTATGTGGTACACTACCGTAATTTAAACATTAATTACCAATCAACATGATGACAGGACATACACAGCAACATTCACAGATGTTTACAGGCAGTGTCTTCAGTCGGGGGTTGCCCCGGGAGAAAGTGATCCACCTACTTATCTCCCAAGTGATCCTCCTCATTAGGGGAGGGGGATCAATGTTAACCTTATGGGAGAAAGTGGGCTGGAACTGTCATTTCAACCACTACTTATATCTAAATTAAAGACCTAGTAATCATGCATGCTATTTAAATTTTGTGGTTGAGATATTAAAAGATATATCAAATCAAATTTTATTTAAACCCGAATGATTTTATCTACACATCCTCAAGTTAGATATTAGAAAGAAAAACAACATTTTAGTCTGAGATGTTTTCGTATTAACAAACTGATTGTCTTATTTACTCTATGTACAAATACTATAATCATCATGTTACATCACTCAAGGCCAACAAGGGTGAGGATTACTACCGAGATAGTAATCACCCGCCTCCATCTGGAAGAACAATCTGAATGAAATAACAGCTCAAGATCAGCGCGCTCTCCCTCATCAACATGCCAGCCATGCCTCAAACCTGTCAACTTAATTAAATACCCGGTTCTAAATTTAATAATAATTTTAAGATAGCAAAACCACATCCCACTGATCCTTAGACAATACAAATATTTTAAGATATTGGTTGACCATCCCGCGTCCGGCTCTAAAGAATGCTATCATCCTATACCTGCTAATCCTGCTTTGTTTCATTTTCGTTTTAAAATGTAATAATTTAGCAGACTTGCAACAGATCGAAATTTATTCAATCTCAAGAACCGTAACAGTAAATAATATCACTAAAATACTGGTTGTTTTAGATTAATTCGGGTCACCCAGTTCAGTCAATGTCTATTTTTACTATAAAGAATAATGAAACCTTTTAGCCATGTTACAACTACCACGAAGACCCCTCTAACCCAGGAAGACGGGCACCAACAGACCATTCTTTCGACAAACTTAGCTCATCACTATGAATGCACCTCCAAGCACACAGTCAAGTACCACAGACAACCTAGAACCACCTAGAAATAAGATTGACGAGACATTCCACAAATAATAACCAATAGTGCGACAGACCGTATCAACATGTAACAACTAATTATCAAGCTTGAAGGAAATACATAAAACTGTTCCAGGTAGATGACCTTTGTTTATTAATAATAATAATAATAATAATAATAATAATGATGATGATAGTAATAAAGGTTATAATATCGTCTTCATTTGAGCTAAGTTAAGGTTAGTGCCTTTTCTTACACCTGCCCCACTTAATAATAAAGAACATACATTTAATACTTATGTTACCCGCCTCGATGGTGTAGTTAGCTGAAACGCTAGTTTCGTGTTGAGATAGACTACCGAAAATGGGGATATCGAGGTTTGAAACTCGGTCGGATGAGCTGGGGGTGGTTTAACAAAGGATATATTTAATAGATGTGCAGGGGAAGACAAATATATTTGGAAATCGTCTGTGTACAGATGACGTTGAGTGACCTGCAGACAATCCGGTAGGTCATTAATAAACATGGAAAAAAATGCTGTCCAAGAACTGAACCCAAGACATCACTCTCACGATAGACTAGACCATTGGTGACAGGAAGATCGGGGTTTTAATCCCAGTCGGGTGTAGTGAGATTGGTTTTTCCAAAATGTTTTTCCCCTCTCTCTCTATACGCAAATGGGGGTAAACTTCCTCTAAACTCAACCTTCCTCATCCCTAGCTCATTATACTAATTAGTACATATGCGTATAACGTGAACGGGTAGTAAGACGCAGCGCTGAAAAAAATAGACATATATATATATGTGAATAAACATAGCTACAAAACATTTTTTTTTTAGTTTGGGTGCACACTAAATATATAGAAATCTATCATTATATCAAAGTCTAAAATGTTTACGATTACAATACTCTCTCTAAACGATAACGTAAAGATTGAATCTATATTTAAGTGTGCCAGCAGTGATAATTATAACCTTCAAATAGATAGATAAAACTTGTATTTTATCATGTACGTGTTTGATCTCTAATTATGAGATAGCAGACATCTAATGACGTGTTTTGTTAAGACACGTGAAAGTTGTTTTATTAATGTTCAGTGTCTGTCTCGTGCCTTGATTAACAGCGAGTTGTCAACCTCGCCGGTCTTGGGGTAAAGTGCTCGCCTCAGGATCCAATGCTCATGGGTTCAAACCCAGACCCCGGACAAAAATCCGTATAGCAACTTCCTTCTGAGGAGAAGTAACGCTGTCGGTCACATGTCGATTGTGTTATGTAAAATACCCCTGGAAGGTATGTGAAAATAACTTTCACGACAAAATAGGTAGACCCTTTCACTCTCGATCATAGACATTTTCAGTTGGTTCAGTTGGTTCAGAACGTTTACTTAAGTACTTAAGATAAATAAATAACCATTGAGTTCAACTTTGTAAGCTATCTCCCAGTTGACCACAACCACTGGTATAGTGGTCACATTATACTTGATTCCACCGTGTCCTCGCTGATTGTCAGCTCTGGCAAAGTGAAAGTGGTTACCTTAATCTTGTTGACCCGGCGGGCCACGCCCACCACCTTGAGACCCTGTTTGACCAGCTCCTTGGCCACCCCTGCCCCTATCCCGGAACTGGCTCCGGTGACCAAAGCAACTCTTCCAGACCAGCGCTCCATGCTACCCCTTTGTAGTTCACCACCCGCTTTAATAACACAAGATGATGTAAACGTTCCTGTTCCACTCGCTAGACTGAAAGAGATATACCTACTTGAAGATTATGTAATCCTGATATATCTTGCTATCTCTGCTTCAACACTCGCATCATCTTATCTATAAAACGTTTTGAGCCTTCATTCAATACACACTCATTGAGTAATCAATAAATAATCAAATGATAGCCAACCTGAATGGATTTTAAAATGTCCGATTACACTTCTTTGATTCCTTGGAACGCGATAATGAAGCCACTTGATATTTAGTAATAATAATTTTTAAAATACTGGTAATGAGAGAGTGCTTTGAATAATCTGATAAGGAATAAAAAATAATGTTTGTCGTGTTAAATAAAGATAGTTGAATTTCAATTTAATTTGATTCGCATTCATGATGTCAATTATGAATATAGGTTTTAAGATTGTGAGTCAATTAAAAAAAAATCATTACAAAAGTGTCAACATTATTAAACATTTAAACCTTAAAAAGGAAACAATAAATACCACAGTTTCGTCCAACTAGCAAATACTTAACGACACACTACACAACTAGCAAATACTTAACGACACACTACAATTTCCTGATTGATCATGTTATATATTTAGAGATTGAATAAATAGCAATATACATTTTGTGAAATGTTGTAATGATACTGATTTGGACCCCTCTCATATATGTAAAAAGTCATGTATGAAGGTATTTTTCTTTAAAGTATTGTATGTAAAATACCCTTTCAATACTTCATCCATAGAGAATCACGCGTTTTTTTTACAGAAATAATGTCAGAGGATTGCACCATTAAAACTGATTTTTTTTCTTTCAAAAATCAACTCCGTAGTGTTAACAAAAAAAGCAAGTGACGCTAGCTCCCTATACCCAATAGGAAGCTAGCCTTCACAACATCTGTAGCCAGGACTCCTTCTATTAGTTGGTTTTTACACCGGTGACAAGGGGGTCCAAAAGGCAAGGGGTAAGTCATATATAAGCCGTTTGTGCTTATGAATATATAACAGTAACACAGTAAAACAGTGCCGGTAGCATAAATCCGCAGTAGCATTAATACGAATTATTAACAGTGCCGGTATTATAGAGTAGTCACATAAATCTACAAAGCATGTTACTCAAAACGCAGAACGTGTAATGTTACAGAGAAATAATCTAATCAACTAAATTGTATCATACAAAATTATATCTTCATTGCCGAAGATAAAATAGCTTTAATAAATCGTGTGCAACATTAAAAGTCTTATTTATTCAATTAAAATATCAAATCGTAAAACCATATCATAATTGACGCTCGATCACGGGGAATAATAATACCGTACCGCTTTAATTGGTTCTCAATCACGGGACAGTTATCAGCAGTATAACTTTATTCGGTGCCCTTCGCCAACTCGTAACGTTGTAATTAGTACCCAGCGCAGACCGATTAATTCAATAACATAATGTAGATAACATATTACATGAAATAACTATGTCTAAAAAAGGTGGTGTCATGATGGTAATGTTAACAACATATTAAATACAATAGCTATGTCTAAAAAAGGTGGTGTCATGATGGTAATGTTAACAACATATTAAATACAATAGCTATGTCTAAAAAAGGTGGTGTCATGATGGTAATGTTAACAACATATTAAATACAATAGCTATGTCTAAAAAAAGGTAGTGTCATGATTATAATGTTAACAACATATTAAATACAATAGCTATGTGTAAAAAAGGTGGTGTCATAATGGTAATGTAAACAACATATTAAATACAATAGCTATGTGTAAAAAGGGTAGTGTCATGATGGTAATGTTAACAACATATTAAATACAATAGCTATGTGTAAAAAAGGTGGTGTCATTCATGATTGTAATGTTAACAACATATTACATGAAATAGCTATGTCTAAAAAAGGTAGTGTCATGATTATAATGTTAACAACATATTAAATACAATTAGCTATGTCTAAAAAAGGTGGTGTCATTGATGATGGTAATGTTAACAACATATTACATGAAATAGCTATGTGTAAAAAAGGTAGTGTCATGATGGTGATGTTAACAACATATTAAATACAATAGCTATGCACAAAGAAACATGGGGTGAATGTGAGTCATATAAAAAATTAGCTTTTTCTCGTTTTTATTATTTGTTTCATTGATTACGATTTTGATCACATTAAGTAACATCTTAAGGATCTGGAGTCTGGTTGCTGGTTTTATTGGACGAAACAACGCATATGCATCACTATAGCTTTAAGAGAATAATACATATTCAAAATTTTGATTTTATTATTTTTAAATCTTGAATTTTAAATTTGTTCCTATCCACCTATTTGGAACATTATAAATAGTTTAAGGGGTTGTAGGATTAGAAGTGCCCATCCCTGATAAATGGAAGAAATTATTTGCTTTAAGTGGAGATATCTCACATTACAGTTGTTACAATACAATGTGAGTGCACGCGTCAAGTACTCAAGAAAATCACCACTTGATTTAATTAACACCTTTGAAAACGAACAATATAGGTTGTTCCAAGTTGCTCAATGGAGATAAATAAACTCTGAGACAGATACATATGATAGACACTTCAAAGATAACAATCGTCCCCAGCACATATGGGTTAGAATCGATCCGTGTAGAAAGAAACCAAGTCCAATTTTTTTAATTTCGACCAATGGTTTTGGTGGTGATATAGCGATTGTTGGTAAAAGGCGCTAAGTCATGCTATTCCATGTGGTAGCAATAGTATATGTACAGTAGTACAGTACATAAACACACCAAGTCATCGACTTGTGCTGGGATTACGACGAATTTAAAGTTCACTTAACATTCAAATATACGTAAAGAAACTATTGTGTAATCAGGATTAACGTAACATAACGTAACAACTCGAGCAAAACACAGACAATGGATTTGGACCGTTCGTAAACAAATTGTTCACTAGAAAATAACCAAGTATTTAGTGATGATTTGGCTAAAAATACTTTTAATAGAAGCTGTACTGGTTATATATAATAAAGTGTAACAAGAAGCTTTGGGACGGTTTTGCAAGCGCGTTACGATCGGCGCACGAGTAATTCATGCCAATCCACCGGCTGTCAGTTTTTACAGCTTACCTATAGACAAAAGGATTCGGGATTCTAGTTGGGACGTTGTCTAAAACAATTCGTTAACTAGTACGCGCGTTCACGATCATGAAGAACTGGTCAGAATAATCTGTTTTACAGTTGAGGGAATTGTATAGTAGTAATAGTATTTTATGGGATCTTATGAATATAAACAATTTTAAAAAAGAACATGAAGTAAGATGTGTGGAAGTAAACTTCCACTTTAGCTGGGAAAACAGAAAAACAATTAATTTGTTTGCTGGCGTCTCGTAGAAAAGAAATTGAAAGAGAAAAATGTTTAAGGGACAGGAAAAGGTAAATTTTATTATGATCTACCTATTTATTCTCATTAACTCAGCGGCACAGTGATGATATTTTAAGTATACAATTCTAATAATCAATAACTAGAGTATTGATTAAGATAGAGGGTTCAAATTCAGTACAAATAATACTAGGAAAATTTAGACAAACACAAATCTAGATTTAGGTAAATATGTTCTAATACATATTTAATGACTTATTTTCAAAATAGGTTAACTCATTGGAACAAGGTTTGGGAAATAGTTTTAAAATAAAAATAATTAATAGATATATAATTCATTACTAAAACAATCCTGCTAGTAGTTCTGAAAGAAGTCAGAGCCGTACTAAAAGAAAGATGGCCATGGATATATATTTAAAATATTGGCGGGAAAGAAAGTGCTTTTAGCACTTGGAAGTTGTTTTTATTATTTTTTATATTTTCACAGGCACATAGAAGTATACTGCAGCCGATGGATTGCTTATGAAACGTTCTAGTTTCTATGGGACAGAGATAAGCCTTGAAGGTTAATTAACACAGTTTATTATAAATAAATAGTTGCCTTTTATGCATATCGGTATCTATTCTGTGATGGAATATCCCCTGTTGTAACACAATATTGTGTTAGTTTGTTCTTATTTGATTGAAATAAGCGGGAAATCCTCTGAGCGTATTCCTTAGGAAAGTCATGGAAGTCATATTTTGATCATTTCTCCAAGACCCTCTAATCAGAACTACATCTTCCTCATACCCCAGTGAATCTTAGGGTGTGTACACGTTTGGTCAGTGGCAGCTCGTAACTAAAATTAGTGGGGGTGCTGCTCCAGAAAATGTTTAGCCTTTCTTTTAAAATTGTGTAAAAGGAAAAAAAACCTGTTTAAAAAGAAAATTTATTCAGGAACTTGATAAAATCTTAACAAAAAAACCAAACATATTTTACTTACTTTAACTTAAATTTTTACAGTTTTAAACTTGATATATTCATTTAAAAATTAAATCCAATCTTCTTGTTTTAATATGCGCAAAAAGTTCAATAATGCTCTCCTTGATCTCTGGATGACAATTGAGGAAATTTTTCTCCATTTAAAGTACTGCAAGCGCATTTAGTCATTTTGTTAAATAAAATAACCGAAAATAACTTAATGAAATAGAATATCTGGAAGCAGAATAGTAATCTAATTCTTCACTCTTCTACACTTTATCACATTCAAGAATATGGTACACGGTTTTTAAGCACAACACACGCTGAGTAAAAAAAACTTCCTTTCACATCACGCCAGAGCCAGCACTGCCAGAGCAACAGTGCTTTCTCTACCTGGCAGTCCCACCTTCCTCCCCAACCCCCTCCTATGGGAGCATGCTCATAACAGTCAAACACCACGTCACTGGCACTGTGAAGCGCACAGTTCCATACAAAGATTTTTGTATATTTTTCATAAACTGGGGGATAGCTACTGAAGTACTGACATTAAGCTTAAGGAATATATATTGTACTACAAAAATAAATAAAGAATTAAAGAAAAAAGAACTCATCATATTAAATGTTATCATTAATATCAAGTGTAAATAGGGGGTGCTGCAGTCCCGCTGTGTCTATACACGAGCTACCACTGCGTTTGGTGATTGCCTTCTCAAATAATTATGCAGATGAATAATAGTTATGACAACTAATTCTGCTTTGCCTGGTTCCAGGAGAATTGGTTTTATTAAAACCCTAAATACTACACTTATCATATCGAACGCGTTTCCCACCACTCATCCCACTCTACAGGCTGTACCTAACAGATAGTTAAATACTATTTCAACAGATCCCCTGGAATAATTTCCTGAATGTTGTTTTACTATACTTTCATCAAGAGCAAAAGCTCCATCTGCATCAAAAAGGTAAGGGAATTTCATTGGACGTCCAGGTAGTTCCGTTGGTGGAGGTAATCCCAAAGTGTTCTCTTGTCGTCATTTTGTATAGATTGGTTCCTTTGAAAACTCCACCATTTGGAATTATTTTTTGACATCCCACGTTCACAAACCCCAAACATCTTCAAATATATTTCCTAAGTCCATCCAAACCATAGGATTCGCAGATATAATGAAAACTAAAATAATCGACTAGTCCTTCAGTATTTTACTGTAGAATTACTATTATGACTTTCACTATGAAAAACTATTTTTACTATATTATAATATAATTATATTTTACCCACGTGGATTTCGTAGAATTCTTCAAAAGTATAAAACAAAAACTTTTTTTTCCCTCACAGTAGCCTATTAATATCGAATAAATTGTTGATGATTACGAATAATACATACAAGAACAAGTGAACGACCAAACTCAACGTTCTCAACCATTGTTCGTGACTCTAAGACGGGTAAAGGGAAGGCAAGATGACATAAGGTTGATGTCTGACGCCCTTTCAATTGTTAAAATCACTGCAGGCAAGCTCAACACCTCTTCATACGATAACTGTGAGGTTAAGTCCCTTGGTAAATACGTAATATCAAAAATGAGCTCCTATTCGCCGAAAATAAGGGAAAGGGTTGAGAACGCCATGTTGGACATTTTGGTGAAAGCAGATAAAGGATTCTATGAACGACCACTTTGTTCAGGTCCACCACCATTTTAAGGCTATGACTCACAAATGTGTTATCCCATATAGTATCATCAAGCTGGTCCCTTAAGTTATTTTACAGCTTCTACCATTCAACATCCACATCAATCCTTTTCAGTCATCAATTACAGACATAATATTCTACACACTAATGTGTTACTGTAGCACAAAATATTTATCAACTTCAACTCCTTCTTCCCAACGATCAACCAACACCCCATCCTCCCTTTAATCGTAATTTTCTGATGATGTTGCCAACTAGATAGACCTATATACTTTTTCTATTTATACTTGTAATTATTCAAAGTGAAATTTCCTATATTTTGTATGTATTAGTACATACTTTTTAATTTGTGGAACATTTGTAATTTTTTTTTGTAGAAAGCAAACTATGTTGTAATGTACCTTATTTGCCCCTAAAGAATATGTGAGACCGTTGAAAATAACATCATCCTAATTTTATAAACGTATCTTATTTTATTTAAATAATACAATCTATTACGTGGCGCTTATAGAACTTCTTCTTCCAAGAAGGCACAAGAGCCACTATAAATGACGTCAGAGTGCGTGACGTGGAACCAGTAAAGTCAAATGACAATTTAAAGTCTTTATAAGAAAAGAAAAATAATTTCCTCTTCTCGAAAGATCGATATGCATTTTTAAAAGGTAATTTGAGTCAGTTTCCTGTTCTCGAATATTCTACCTTCATCCAGATTTTTTTCCCTGTATTTTATTTTTTCTAAACACAAGCTTCTCGAAGTTTCCATGAGCAATAGATATATATACAGATAATAGATATTGATACAGTCGGACTGTAACTCCTGTCCGCGATTCCTACGATCGTGTTATCAGCCGCCTCTCTAAATTGTTACGCTAAGCGACATGATCAGTTTTCCGACCATTACAAATAGTGATTATTGAATAAATAAGTAGTATCAAACTTTACAATTGTGCTATTATTCAATACTAAATAAAGTGATTTATATGTGTAACAATTATACACATAATTCAGTAAACTCTTTAATTTGCGCTCGATCACGGGGCTATAAATACCAATTATACCGTACCGCTTTAATTATTTCTCGACCACGGGGCAATTATCAACTAATTAAACTGTAATCTCTTCAATTGGCGTCCAACAGTGGAACCCGTAAAACAGAACCATATTAATGTACTTGGATCTATCCTATCGTGATTTTTTTAAAGTCTTTTATAAGTGCTGCACAAACTTTTGGGATTATTCATTCGATAGATTGCTTTGTTATTATAAACAGATACTGCAGGCTTGTGTACAAATATACTAAGGCTAGGAACCGCAGATTCACATCCAAACTGGAATATTAACAATAAGTATAAATAAGATACCTATTTATAATACAGGGAGTTCAGAAACTCACAAACCAAACTGAACTGTTTGAACCCAAATCAATACGAAATACCTGTACACTTACATCCGGAAAATTGCTAATACCAATAAATTGTGTTCAAAGTTTCGGCGTACAGTGCTGGGAGGCGTAATTATCACATTCCCTCGACGGATTCAGCAAGATGGAATGATGGGTAAAGGGGGATGGGGTTGTAACGGCTATCCCCACACTCCACTACAATCCCTATGCCTATCCAGCGCGTACATTATTACATCAACTTCTATGATTGTCTTAAACTCACCATATTTTCTTTGTTGACCATCTCGCTAACCGCGGAAGTCCTACACCGTCGTTGTATATGCTAGAAAAGGAGAGAGAGAATGGGACCTCTCGCCTATTGACTGATTTGCCGGAAGTTGTAGCACATGCGCACTAGTCCATGGACGTTTCTACTCAAGTCTCGAAATCTTTTGAATGGCTAGAAGGAGGCGAAGCTACGTTCCCTTACCCCTCCTTTTAACCCAGCAGATCGCGTTTGCTTAACATAAGTTGCTCCGACATATGAAAAACACTCCACGCATAGCATAGAAAAGGGATAAGTATAGAAACGCCACTCTAATATTGGCAAGTAGAGCCACATCGCTAGCGCTTGCGGTGTTATTGCCGTGAACTAAAAGATCCTAAGCGGAACGTTACACTTGAAACACAAAAATTTTAGATTGTGGAATGTTAGGTATTCAATTTTTATATCAAATTCTATCAAATTTAACTAAATATATTATTTTATAAATAAACCATGCTATAAAATGTAAAATCTAAAAAATCTAGCTAAAATTCTTTTTTACAACCAGTTGCCAACAAAAACAGTATTGGTGAACTTTACATAGACTTCACACTTCCTTTTCTATGGACTTCACGTCCATATGCGCATTCCTCTGTGACGTCATTGCAAGCTGCTCCTAGCGATAGTGCCCTAAACTAGTTTACGGGATCAGCCAGTCCTGCAAGAATGCCCACCCCATGACACCTAGTCTTATCTTGAGGGAGATATCACGGAACTGATCTTACACCTGTTCTCCTATTAGACTGACCATGCGGAAGAGAGTGGTTTCACCTACTAGACCTAGATGGTATGCCACCACGAATTAAGGAATTCGTAACAATCATCAAAATACCGTGTCTAGGTTTATATTTTATTAAAAAAATATAGTTAAGTGCTGTATCATGTAGGGTTAATTTATAATAATTTAATAAACCCTGTATGTGGAGCTTATAGTTTATTTTAATCAGTTTATTGTTGTATCATGTAGGGTTATCTTACTATAATTTGATAAGCTCCGTGGCTGTATCCGAATAGTCTACTAATGCGGTGTCGCCTTGACTCGTGCCCTTGATAGCTGCAATGGCAATCACGTGACCAAGTGTTGATCTGTCCGTATAGTCGCGAACTATACCTATGTAGTCTTCTCGAGGTCTTGCTAGCCATGGATACGAAGGCTACCAGCCATGCGCTGTTCTCGCAGTGTTTGTCGCGGTGTTTGACTGGCAATTGTTTTAGTATTATCGTTTCACTTGTAAGAGCACAGACTTAACATTTTCCGCCATTTTAAATAAGGTTGTTGCCGTTCGAATAGTTTGGTGCAGTCTCCGCTATGAACAGCGCGAGAAGTGTAAAATTATCAAGACCTCATCAAGTCTGAAATTCAAGGGTCTGACTAGGGAGCCTTGGACTATTTGGATACAGCCCGTATTTGGGTGTTACGGTTTGGTCATACCAGTTTATGTGTATTACATTTAGGATAACCTGCAACCAGTTAGTAAATCCCGAGTTCAGGCAGTATTTCTAAATTACAGTTTATGCTTATAAACTTATGATTAGCTTAAAAAATGCATTTATCTTAGTAATGTTCCTACTAGTTTTATTGTGTCTATTTACAAGCGTTATAAGTTATTTACTAAAAGGAGACATTAACTTAAATGATTTACAAGTGCTTAAGAGCCTCTTGGTGCTCTGTTGCAATTTGTAACACAATTGTGTTACCTTGAGCAAACATAAACATAAGGCAATAAATACTTAGGAGTTATGAGTGTCAGTTAAGGTCAATAGGCGATAACCCATTTTGCTTCTCCCTCGTACGTTCATGTTAGTATATTTGCCTCTAGCCTTCCTTTATTTTGTGACGGGGCAATTGTCCCCCGGTGTTGGAGAACCATTCACTGAATATTTATGTTGGAGTGGCTGGCACACTTAAGATAATGTTGTACCTTATTCAAACGGCATTTGGATTGTTTCTTCTATGGTTAGTGTATATAACCACGCTGCAATTGTTTCTATCGGGCTCTCCTAACTAGGATTTTACCAGTCGTTTGACTTGTTGTTGCTTTTGCTTGTCACATACATTAGATTGATAAACAAACTTTTAACTTGATTTAAGTTTTAACACTGAGTTCTGAGGTTTGTGTTATGGTATTTTTGTGTACATTGTAAACAACAATTTATGCTGCATCCTTGCTCTAAGATCAATATAATTTTAGGACTTGATGGTTAACATCCATTGCTCTGAGGAGCTATTTGTTGTACCCTTGATCTGGGATAAATACTCTATAATAGGTATATGTGAAGTATTTGTGTACAATATAAATTAATGTTGCCTATAAGGTTGTTTTTACTTTTGGGTACAATAATTAACTGCACCACTCTGCTACTGTCTAAGTAGGCAGGGCGTGGCGCATGCGCCTATGTGAAAGTTGCAGTGACACAATTCATAGATGTTTAAATAAAAACTATCAAACTAGTCAGTAAAATAATACATTTGCAAAATTGTAACCCCTTATTTTTTGTTAGATGTTGAAAACACGTGCCAGAATATTTTCTGAGAGTCCCATAATCCTATAGGAAAATTTACAGGGGTATTTTGAGTGTTATGAATGTACTAACATTGGTGTTTTGTTGTTGTTTACGTCTCACTGATCCTGCTCCTATGACCATGGGCGAATCTTCCAGCGATGAAAAATAAGTGCCTCTGGCAAGTGGCTGTATTCCTTGAAGAAGGTCGAACTAGTCGCTGAGCTGTAAAACCAAAGTATCCCCCTCTAGCGGGACTTTTCGAAGAGTAAATTACGGTATTTTCTGTCTTGATAAGTTTCCCAGCCAGGCGCCAATTGAGACGACCAAATTCTTAGTATGTTGAGAGTCACTCGTTCAGGATGAGAAGGTGCATGCCTTTTGCACCAACCCCTAACCTTTCATCAAAATCCCAAAATATGGTTTTAGTGATTTATTGGACCATCTCCCTGTTTGCGATGGGCAACTAATCACGGAAATCTTCAATTTTATGGCGGAATTGCATAAAACACATAGATTAAGACTAGTAGAGGATTCTGAATTCCTTAATCTGTCTCGTTAAAACTTCGGGATACGTGACAAAGTTTTTCCAGCTGGAGCCGGAAATAATTTTTCATGGGAGATTGTCAAATGTATTGGACTCTTGATTACCTAGTCGTGTGAGAGAAAAAATGGCAAGGGAGTTTGTTCACAGATATCAGAAACCCAACGAGTCCTTGATAAATAATTGCATAATGGTTATTTCAGAAGCGGTGGATGAGCTGAGTTTGAATTTATTGAAAGAAAGGATGGCATATTTATATTAGAAAATGTACCTTCCTTTTCTAGAAGGCATTTTGTGTTCAAGAATAAGCCCAGTAATATTTCTGAACTTTTTCAACTAGCGGCAGTATTTGAAAGAACCTTACTAGCCGAGCGGGAATATCTGGAACTACATCTACTCTCCCTTGGGTTAGATCGATTGTTAGAGCTATGGATAGGCGTGGTAATGGAGTACCTAGGGGTCTAAAGAAGGGTAAGATGGTCAATTTCCCTTCCCGTGGCAGGTGTACGAATTTAATTGTGTCCCACTGGGATTAAATGTAGGTGGTCAAGCGCTCAGTCGGCTACTATACCATATTTAGGCTGATTTGAAATATCATTATGCCTTCCCCTGCTTGGATGGCATCTGTATATATAGTGACTCCCTGGAGTAAATCTCAGATATGTAGAAACTGTTATTTTACGGCTTAGGTCTGCTGGTTTAACTGCTAACCCAGATACAATTTTATGGGGTAGGAGGTCCATTATGTAACTTGGGTACATAATTTCCACTGGAAGCTTGATCATAGATCCTGACAAAATTCAGCCAATTATTGACTTTTCTACCCCATGGAATATTAAGGGGACTATGCGCTTCATTGGGATTCACGCATTCTATGCTAGGTTTATCCCTAATTTTTTTGAAACTGCGCACCCGTTGAACTCTCTTAAAAGGAAAGGAATATTGTTTCATTGGGGGATAGAGCAGCAAAATAGCTTTGTGGTACCTAAGCAGTGGTTGATTTTGCCTTTAGTACTTCGTATGCTAGATTTTGGTTTCCATTTCTCTTACATACTTATGCGACTTCGGAACCTCTGGGGGCCGCATTATCTCAGAGAACTCCCAAGGGGATTCGTTCTGTTTCTTTGCTAGTCAGTTTCTATATAAATCGGGAATGTAATATAGTGCGTACGAAAATGAATTCTTAGGCTTAGTTTTTGGAATATAACTAATTTCTGATTTCCTAGAGCAGCGGGAGCTAGAATTCTACAGAGAAGCATGCGTTGTCTTGGATCTGAAACAAAGTTTTTCATAAATTTCGTGGGACTGATTACTATATCTTCAAGTGGCATACTTGTCCTGGTAGACGAATTCTCCAAATTTGTTTTTTTGATCCCTATAAGGAATATAAAGGGGTCCACCCCCATAAATGCTCTTGCTAGGCGCGTCTGGGGTTTTATGGGGCACCTAAGCTACTTAACTAGTTAGTCATGATGACCCAAGTTTCAGATATCGGCCCTTCAAAGATGTGTTTCAGTATGAGGCATAAGGCACCTCACTAATAGCCCGCACCACCCCTGTCCCAATCATGTTGAGCATTTTAATCGCAACTTTAACATTCATCTCACTATTTATCGTTACAAGCGCAGGGGGATAGGAATGTATATCTTCTAAATTTAGCTTTTAGCTTCCATGAGTCAACCAAAGCAAACCTGGCTTCGACTTTCTTAGGTCGTGATGCTGCCATCAATTACTTGACGTGTGGGACATTGATCCTCTGGTGATTGATTGCGGTGATGTTTCTCACAAGAGTATATATGAACAAACATTCCGTAATCTTAAGCAGGCTCAGCGAAAGTTGGCTGCTGGTTATAACAAAGGACGTATTCCCGTCATACTCAACGTGGAGGACATGGCAGTCTGCAAGTTTTTTCCTCAAAGCTCAGCGACTGATTGACTCTCGGCTAAGTTGGCTCGCGGATGGTCTGAGCCCTGGTCAGCGTAGAGTTTACTCACACCTGTTTTTGTTTAATTTCGGTAGACTCCAGGAAAACAAGAAAAGCTCACGTCAACCACTTAAAGGCGTTTAGAACTAGTGTCAATTAGGTTTAAGTATCCTCCATAGCTCAAAAAAAATATAAAGATATGTATAAACTGCACATATTGTTAATTTGTAAGAGTTTATGTTCTCACATATGGTTAATTTGCCAGAATTAATGTCCTCCCAATTTTCTGGATGTATAAGAAGTAATATTTTAATGTATTGTTTGATAGTCAACATTTATATATTTCCCAACAGTTCTATTTTGTAAGCTTTATTATCCTATAGTATTAAGGTATGTGTATATCTATTATACTACCCCGAAATTCTTAGTGAGAAGATTATAATCCTCTGGTTTAAATTTACCTAATAAATCAATGGAAATTCTTTTAATGTTCCATTTTTTATGTACATTTACCTCTATTCTTGGATAATGGGGATTTGCATTGTGAATAAGTTCCCTGGAAATGGGGGTTGGCGAAATTACATTCTAGTGGTCTTGTACTATTTTTATGCCCTAATAATTTCTCTATAGCTTGATGATGACTTCATGGTCTTTTTCATGGTTATATTAGGACAACATTAGTGGTTTTGTTGCAAATATATATTTAAAGATAATCTGTTTAGATGTTAAGATGGATATTACCTGGTCTCCATAGCTGTGGACTAGTTTGATATACATTTTTGCTTAACATTTTGTTAAATTTTTGTTATCTCAAGCATTTCCGTTCCCTAAAACCTGTTTTCCTTTGTGTTGGATTATGAGTAACCGCTCGCACTTTACAAGATGCCTTGCTGTCATAGAAGAACATGCCAAGTTGTTTCCTGCATGTTGTCTATTTTGATGAGCCAAATAACACGGGAGACCAGAAATGACGTAGTCATCCGGACTAATAATGAATGGCTAGCGTCGTGGTTCACTGGAACGCTTCCTCGTTTCTAGCTCCAACAGTCCATGCCCGGCGTCTTCCGTAGTCACAGCTGGGAGGTTAAGGAGAAAACTTGGTATGACAGTGGCGTTTATTCAATGAAAGCAAGGGAAGCAACTCTTCCCTACAATTAAAAAGGGAATAAAGAAAATAAGAGGAAAATAATGTTAAACCCAATTACTATAATTAGAAACCTCTCCAACAAGGATACTGTTAATAATGGTTGAGATGGCAGCTCTTCTTTCTTAGAGCAAACAATTCTTTCTCACTCAGACGGTCTCGCTCTTTAATGTCATTCGTTTATTTCCGGCTCTGTCCGGCCCTCATCGGGGAAAGGGAAGCAGCGTTTTCCTGAATGAGTAATGGCTAAGTTTACTTTCATGATTGATGCATAATCTTAGTTATTACACTGTTGAAATCTTATTCTTAGGTTATTTTTAGGAATAGTTATTGTGTCTAGATATAATTACGGGCATTATATTTCAAAATAATGTATTTATCACAAATTTACAGTAAGTATAGTTTTATTTTGTAAGAATATTGACGCTTGTTTGATCCTTCAAGGAAAGAGGTTTGTTTATCCACGTACAGCAGTAGAATGACAGGTGCGTCAATAAAGGCGGCAGTGGAAAAGGAGGGTTGCTGTGTCAACAATCATAAGTAATATTTTGAAGCATAGTTTTTCTTTGGTCTTTTAGTGAAAAAACGAAAATAATTGAAATAGGCAGACCCACTCCATCTTTAGGTGCACGCGCGCGCACGCGCGCGCACACACACACACACACACACACACACACAAGGAAGGAAGGACCAGTATGAGCCTTCAATCAAACTATGGTCTATCAGATCACCTTTATTGTAGCCTCATTGCTTCCCTTTGGGTGACCTGGTGGTCTAGGGGTAAGATGTCAGACTTCTTTGCTGGCGGCCGGGGTTCAATCCTCGGTCCCGGCACAGATTTATCTGATTACCAAACCCCTCCTTCACCTGACAAGACATCTTATGAATGTGGGGAATGCCAGGCCTCCACCGTGGTTCGGATTCCACGTTAAACTGTAGGTCCTTCATT
>CABFOW010006272.1:0-33738 GCA_902141385.1 Timema californicum | reverse complement strand
ATTTTCAGCCCTTTTCAGGGCGTCAAATTGGTTTGAGGTCATGATGGGTTTTTTTGAATTTTGTTTTTGGTCCGCTTTGCATCTCCTTTTCCTGTTGAGTTTACTGGCCAGTGTGAATGTCCCTTGTCCGTCTGTGTCTTGATTCCATTTCTGAGTAGTCGCTGGTCAAGAGTTCTGCTGTCAATGGTGATTTGGAGTTAAGTGTGGCAGTGGTGGTGGCCATTTCGCACAGCCCTGAAAATGGTAGGCTAGTGGCCAGTGTGGAAGGGCTAAGATGCCCTCCTCTGTGCATTGTGGGAGGATCTGTTCTGTTGTGTGGTGTCCTGGAGGACAGACTCTGACTGCGAGGTATTGTTTTGCAGCTGGTTCCGCTTTACGGCCTGCTGTAGCTTATTGTCACCGTAAGGTTTCCCGCTACAGCAATAACCACCGGTACGTCTGTCCCGAGCTTAGTAAGTGTAGTGCGTAGGGTGATTGTCTAGACAATTTGCTCTCAAGTGGGGCACGTCCTTCCTCCTCGAAGTCTTGGCACCCACTCTAAAAAACAGCTCCAGAAATCACCGTGTTATATGCCCTCCACTGCTGCCTGGCCTTTTCCAATGGGGGAAACAGGGGCTTCCCATTGGTGCGGGAAAACATTAAAGACAGTGTCCTTCACACGAGCCAATAGCGAGCGCTGGTGCTGTGTACTGAGGTGGAGTCGTCACGGACTGTGGGCCGGTCCAGGCAGTAGGTAGGGTGGTTGGAGCGGCCGGTGCAAGTGCGGAGGAGAGATACACAGGCCGACTGAACAGTGAGGCACAACAAAGTAAGTGGGTTTGGATTAGATATTGTGGCTTTACAAGAGGTTAGATGGTTAAGAGATGTTAGGGAAGAATCTGATTAATATATATATATATATATAATATATTAATATATATATATATTTTTAGGAACGGACATACATAGCTTAGGCACAAGTTTTCTTATCTACAGAAAGTGTATGTCAACAGTTATGTCAAGTATAGTGGTAGCAGGGAGTTGGCATAATGTGGTCATCATCAATGTGCATTGTCCTACAGAAGACAAAGATGACATAGTAAAGGATAATTTCTATGAGGAGTTAGAACACTTGTTTGACCAGATCTCAGCCTATCACATGAAATTGTGTTAGCCGATTTTAATGCAAACATAGGGAAGGAAGAATTCTTTAGGCCTATAATAGGAAAGGAAAGCTTTGACTTTAATGCAAAGATAAGGAAGGAAGAATTCTGTAGGCCTACAATAGGAAAGGAAAGCTTGGACTTGAATGCAAAGATAAGGAAGGAAGAATTCTTTAGGCCTACAATAGGAAAGGAAAGCTTGCATGACATCAGTAATGATAATTTGGAATAAGATTGATAAATTTTGTCTTGTCACAGAACATTATTGTGAAAAGTACTTGTTTCACTCATAAGAATATTTATAGATATAATTGGGAATACAAATAATCAAATAGATTACTTGCTGATAAATAAAATATGTCATACCAGATTACTGGATGTTAGGTCATACAGGGGCACAGAACACGATTCAGACCACTACTTAGTAGCAAAACTTAGGAAACATCTGTCAGCAACAAGGGAAATCAAGCGGCCAAGCTAGAAAGACATGATGTATAAATCTGACATATCGTGAATGTAGGAATAGATATCAAATTGAAATTTTAAATAGGTTTGCTGCCCTAGAGTACGCACAAAGGATAAGGAGGAAACCATAAATCCAGAGGGACAGTGGAAAATTGTCAGGAATAATATTAGAAATGGCCCGATGAGTAGTTGAAGGTCTTTGCAAAAAAATAGTAGGAAGAAACCATGGTCTGACAACAAATCTTCAAAATTAATGGAGTAGGGAAGCAAAAATACTTTGGTCAGAAATTTCTAGTGAATTGAGCTTAAACGCATTTAGCAATGCAAAAAGCAAGTCCAGTTTTTTTTATTCAGAAACAAAAAGAGAGAGTATTTAAAGGGTAACACCAGCCAGATAGAAACTTAACTTGGGTATTAACGAATATAGGAAAAGTTATAAGGCTAGGGCAATTTATTGAAAGATGAGAATGGTAGCCTGATGGCAGATACAAGCGAGGATTTTAGTAGATGGAACTACCACTTCCGGCATAGTTTGAATGTGCAATAATAATATGAATATGGCGAGAATGTTGAAATCCATACTGCTGAACCACTAGTCCCAGATCCAAGTCGTAGTGAAGTGAAATAAGCTATTAGGAAGTTAGAGAACCATAACTCTCCAGGTATAGATACAATTCCAGAGAATTAATAAAGGGAGGTGTGAAAAACTAGTTTTATAAATTCATAAATTGCTGTTGCATATGGAACCATTGGTTACTACCACAAGATAGGAAGGTAGGTTTTATATTACCCATTTTCAGAAAGGGGGATAAAACTACTAACAAGATGTTAAATAAAATAATCTTACATAATTGTAATGAGATTGACACCATATGCAGATAAAATAAGTGGGGACCATCACTGTGAATTTCGACAAAATAGATCAACAACGGATCAGATTTTTACTATTTGGCAAATATGGGGAGGGGGGGTGAATACAACATGACATTTCATCAATTATACATAGGTTTTAAGAAGGCCTACAATTCAGGTAAAGGAAATCAATTATATAAAACTTAAGTTACGTTCGGGATACCCAAAAAACTTATCAAACTGACTGAGGTATATTTGGCTTATATGCGTGGCAAGTTACTGGTTGGGTACCACTTATCAGATACTTTTGAAATACATAATGGATTGAAACAAGGATATCCACTTTCCCCATTACTTTTTTAGTTTTTAATCTAACTTTATAGTATGCTCTTAAGGTAATGCAAGAGTAGGTAAGGGTTGACAAACGATACATTGCAACTATTAAGATATACGGTTGATTTTGCTTTGCAGGACAATAATAAGGAATCTGTTGCAAAAAATGCAGAAATTATACTAGGAGCTAATAATGAAATTGGTTAAGAAGTGAATGCTGGGAAGAATTAGGGCCAGTTTTATAGTCAGATTGAGTATGTCTCAAGTGTGGCGTTACACTAAATACATGATGACACCGTTCTAAACTCAAATGGAATGGCCAGTTTTGTATATGAAACTGGCCCATTCCATTCTGATCTTAGAACACAGATTGGGAATGATAATTTATAAATTACTGTGAACAACATCATTTGACAGGGTTAATGAGTTTAAATATTAAGGAACAATTTTAATTAGCAATAAATATATTAGATTGAAAATTAGGAAAAGAATACAGGTAGGAAATGCATGCTATTACTCTGTCGGTGAGTTGTTGGCATTTCACCTGCTGTCCAGGAATGTAAAACTAGAATATACAAGAAAATAATTTTACCGTTTGTTTCCTCTTGGGTGTGAAATGTGGTTTATTATCTTACATGACAAAAACCACATTTAGGGTGTTCGAGAACAAGTTGCTAAGGAAAAGCGATCTTCAATAATCTTCAACTGAATGTATTTTTCTTTAGACAAAGTGAGTCTTCTATCAAATTTATCATCAATTTTCATATCATATTTTTCTCCTAGCTCTGTGTGTTTGTGCTTAGGGATATACTCTGCACACATGGAAAAGTGACGCATTTCACCTTTCAACAGCTGACTTCTGAAAAGCTTCAACTTGAGTTTGAAAGCCTTCACTGCTGCTAAAAGTTAAAATATAAGCTTAATGTTTCCATGAAGTTGAGTGCTATGGTTATTTAGATGTATTGCAATGTCTTCAAGCTTAGGATATTGTCTTGGTTCTTGTCCTAAAAAATTTGGCTACTTCCTTTTTCAAGGCAATAAAATGCTTTAGCACTCGTCCTAGACTCAACCACCTCACTTTTGTGGTAAAGTAGGTCATTACACTTGTCGTCTACCTCTGTTAGAAAAGCTCAGAATGTTCTATGTTTCAGTCCCCTAGAATGTAAGTAGGTAACAATAGAAATTACCACTAACATTAGATGATCAAATTTAAAAGGCTTCGCTACACAGAACCTGAAGATATATTATACACTAATGTTAGGCTATTTGTCTACTGATAAATTGTTCAATAAGAGTAATCGCTCTAACATTTTTTCTGCACATTGTCAAAGTACCATCAGTACAAATGTCCACCAAGATTGCAAAACCTATTCTCAACTTATCATCCACACACTTTATTACTTCACTGGATATTTATTTTCCAGTTGTCAGGCTTGTCATGGAGCACATGCCAACAAGATCTTGAATAATTTTGAATTTCCTATCAACACCTCAACAGCTGTGTCCTTCACGTCTATACTTTTGTCCATTTATAGAGAGTAAAAACAGAATTCATTGACTTTCTGCTTCAATTGATCAGGTAAGATTGGTGGAAATGTTTACCATCCTCCTCTGTACAGTTGTGCATGATATTTTCAAAAATGTCCCTCTTTTCTGGGCATAGCCTAAAACAGCAAGCAATATGCATTTCTTTATAAAGTCCTAAGTATAACTTTTTCCAACACCAGCAAGTTGCCTTAAAATTTCAATACTTACCTTGGTGGCCGCCTTTTATTGGTGTTCGCTTTCTTTAAAATCTATTCTGCACTAAAATTTGTCACAAAATTTGCTGCTTTAGTTTTATTTTCAATTTCAATTTGGTAACTTGAGGATGTTCGTCTCAAAGTGCCGCCGAATATAATATACCTTGTTAACGGCTACTGTTTCACAACACAAAGCGTATCATTTTGTCTCTGAATACAGTAAACAAATATTAATCTGTCCATTAAGTTTTAAAAGATCTTTTCTCAAATTCCAACTTTCTTTTTTTATTTTCACCCATTGCAGCTGTAGTTATTGCTTGATGTAGGATAGCAAAACGTAAAATAACTTGAAAAATCCAGCATAGCAATAATGTAGTTAGAAAATAAGGTGACAAGTGACCCTGGCATGTAGTTCCCATTGACTGACAGGTGGCGATAAACAAGCCCTGCCTCAAACACTACTTGCCTTCTCCTCAGCTAGAGGGAGAAGCCGATTCTTATTCCACAAGGTCAAGTCTTCATTCATGTATAACTAGTCTTAAACACTATCAATTATTTTGTCAATCGAATAACACATTTTTGGATCAATAATGTCTGATTAAGAATGAACCTTTGAAATTGCTTGGAACCTTAAAATTCAATATAAGTAATAATAATAATTATAATTATTTCAATTCAATTTCCTTTACTATAGTGCTGGCCAACAGTCGTTAGACCTTTAACAGGCCAGCAATAAAAAGTACACAAGTACCTTACAAATACATATAATTACATGAGAAAATAAGATAAACAATAATAGATAAATAATTATATATACTAATGAATAGTTATGGAAAAATAGTAAATAATAATGATAAGAATAAAAAAATAGCTATAACAACAAATAACTAAAGAGTAGTAAAGCATACATATTTTAAAAGAAGCAATAATGATGATTGATGATGATGATGATGATGATGATGATGATGATGATGATGATGATGATGATGATGATGATGATGATAATAATAATAATAATAGAAGATAATTGACAAGCAACACAACTTTTTCCTTAATTTTACTTAAAATTTCTAAAACATAACCTTTCTCAAACCTTGTTTTCATTTGGCAATTCAAGTCAGATTAAAAATCAACAAGCTCTATAAGTTTTTTAATGATTTATAAAGGGGCCGGTCAACACTCGTTCACCCATAAAAATATGGTATTACAAAATAAAAGACTGACAAAACCATTCAAGGGATTTGAAATCGGTTTTCACCAATGAAAAGGAATATATATTATCTAGAAAGAAGACTGTATAACTTTTACTAATCATACTAATTAAATTATACAATGAAAACTATCACATTTTCAGCCTCAAACTATTTTGCTAATAATGACTTTATTAAGTGAAATATTCAAAATTTAATTTTTTTATATAAAGCAGCACTATTTTTACTTCAATTTTCTTGGATTAAATTTTTTAAATAATGTTATATTATTTTTTTATATATTTTAAAATGAATAATTACTTTAACATGATTAATATGGATGTAAGTATTAATGTTGGAAAAAGACGAAATCACAAAGCTAGATAATATTTTTCTCCTTGTTTTAGCTATTTATTTATAAAATTAACATTTGAAATAATTTGGTAACCGTAGTGTAACGCTGCTTGTAGGAATACCAGGAACTGTGTGTACCATTTGGAAATTTACTAGGGTCTTCCATTTACAGCGTTGTCACGATTGTTTTAGAAGTGACGAAACAACCCATATATTCCAATATTGTGAAGCTTTAAAATTATGTTCCCATTATTTTAAATCAGAAATAGGATTCATTGTATTCACCTGAGAGGGGTAGGCACACAATTTAAGCATCGATATTTAATGTGCAAGAATAGTCAGAAAGAAATCCACAAACCTCTTGTAATTTTAAAACGTTCATGGGCTGAGATATTCTTGTCCGTTTGTGCTGTGTGTATATGTGTGTGTGTGTTCCTTTCCTCTCTCTTTGCTTAGTTCAACCCCCATCCCTTTTGAAAGGTAATATTGTAGTTTAGGCTGAGACCTAAAGTTGACCTGAGGAACAGGAAAATAATTATTGATTAAAACCAATCTTTAAAATATATTCGTTGCACATGGTGGGCACTAACTGAATATTATTTTTTAATTCATTAATTGACATTTTTTTTTTATATTTTCTAAGCACCTTGCCTTACTAACGGTTCACATTGTTGTATTCAAAAACAAATTAGCATATAATCCGAACTCAAAAATATGGATGCACATTAGTTAATAATAGTAAACCTATATAATTGAATACAGGCTATTTTCGTTTTTAAACTATCTAATTTTACTGAACTAAACATTATTTAGAATAATATTGATTAAAAATATTAGCCTTTTTACTTTCTCATAGGCTCAAGAAATTATGATAATCATCGAAATTTTCGGTCTCAAGATTATGACGGTTCCAGCGTTCTATGTGGTCCCAAACTGAAAACAATTGAATCCTATGTATATATCTGTTTACATTTGACTTGTAAGACTTTTAAAGCACAATAATGGAAAAATATACTGTTTAAACAGTTTACAAAGTAAAATTGATAAAACCTAATCAATTTACACATGCAAATTTTAAATTAGTTAAACAAATACAAGCTTGAGTTGTGAAGACAGTTTTAGAGATGATCTTAAAGTATACATAGACACCCTATCCTTAAATAAACATATTTTACATTATATAATTATAAGCAGCACCCAGAAATAATAAAAATAGGCCTGGGCCGATGCTGATAACCAATCCGATTTATCAGCCAAGGATAATTGGTTTTTTATCATGCCGATATTTTATGCCGATAATTCAAAATATATAGATATATTTTAAATTCTCAATTCATAAAAAAATAATTCATAGTTCAAACAAAAATATTAAATATAATCTCTTGCACACAAACACAAATTCTTTAAGTCTGTGTCTGATATTATATTTTATAATAAACAGCAAAACCAACATTCTAAACAAAATAAGCCATTCAATTTTATTTACCTTAAGACTTATTTCACATTATGAAATACTTGATAAGATATATTTAAGAGAAAGATTTCCTCAAGTAACAAAGTTAAACACTATCAAAAACAATATTAGGTGGAAAAGTATGATTTTATTTGTTGTAGATTTATTAAAAAAAATAAAAATGCATCATATTATAGCTATAAGTAACATAGTTCTAAATGAATACTAGTTGTATACCAACCTAATATGAAATATTACCTACATCTTTCAGTACAAGCTTAGGCATACAGCATTATGCTTTCTATTTAAATAATTTTTGTTTTGGATTTGAGTTATTTATATTTTATACACCCCTTATTTTTTTTCGTTGACTGAACTAACCAAACTATATTTTATATAAGTAACTGTAACTTATTCACACAGCAAAAACAAGGAATACATACAAGATAATGTATTATTGTTGTACTATTGTATACTCTAAGGACTAGTTGCTAAGCTGCACAGAACCACGTTCAGTAATTATTATTATTATTATTAGCACCGCGTCTTACTACCCGTTCGGGTTATATGCACTTACGCTAATGTGTAATGGTAGGGTGATTGTGAGATGAAATGGAGGACCTACAGTTTAACGTGGAATCCGAACCACGGTGGAGGCCTGGCATTCCTCACATTCACAAGTTGTGATTAATACACGTCTTGTCAGAGGTGAAGGAAGGGTTTGGTAATCAGATAAATCTTTGCCGGACCAAGGATTGAACCCCGGCCGCCAGCATAGAAGTCTGACACCTTACCCCTAGACCGCCAGGTCACCCAACGTTCAGTAATCATGTGTGTATTTTAATTAATTTGTAATTATGTACATTCTTGTTTATTATGACAGTGCAGTAGGCCTAACATTAAAATATATATAAAACCAACTTTAACATTTAAAAGTTTAATTCAAATTGTTATCCAACAAACCTACTACTATCATGAAAATTATAATAGTAGCAAAACTATATAATTCTTGTTTTTGAGTATTGTTACTGTAGACTTTTGTAACATTGGATAAAAAAAACTAAATCAGCATCAGTTACCGGCAATATTGGCAACAAAATATCGGCATCGACAATATGTGCAAGAGGGCTTATCGGCCCAGCCCTAAAATAATGTATACATTATACAACTAGCCCTAAGAAAATTTACTCGCTATTTTGAGTACACATCACATGGACCGAAATATATTTTTAAGGAAATAAAAAAGATTTTTGCGAAATAGTGTGAAGACAATAACACTATATGTTGTGTAAAAAACATGAATAGCCAACATAAGTAATTTGATATGAAATTATTTCTTTTAGCACTGTGTCTTAGTACCCATTCGAGTTATATGTTTATGTATTTATTACGCTAATGGTTTTAGGAACTAGGAAGGTTATATTTATAGGAAGTGTACCCACATTTGCGAGGAGGGAAAGTGAGAACCCTTTAGGGAAAAAAAAACTTTAGTACACTCGACCAAGATACTAACCTCGATCTCCCCGTCATCATCAGTCTAGTCTACTGCGGGAGTTGCGTGTTATACCATGCAGCCAGCAATGTGGGCGACATGAAATTAAATGTGGTACTTGAACATTTCACCAATAGTAGCTTCCATTATCTTTTTTAGCCACAGGTAAACAATTAAAATAAAATAAACATTACAATTAAATTAAAATAAATACATGAGATAGTAAAGTAAATAAATGGTACGGCACAACTGCACAAACTTTCTCATATTATGTAAGTATTATAGCGTCAAAGATAATTTTCAAAAATTAGTTTTGAGTAAACTATTCTTAGGTATGTTTTCCTTATCAAAACAAACAAATCATCTTGTTACTCACAATAAACACACTTTATTAATACATTTTAAACCAAATTGTTCAAATATGGCTGTTTAACAAAATTTAAATTGTCAAAAATAAATTATTTATAAACTACCTAAAATTATTTGCTATCATGTTATCATGAAAAACTAAAAATTTAAATTCAATTGTCAAAATCAATTTCAAAAAACTTAAAATTTTACATCATTAATTGCAGCTAAACAACCCTTAGATCAATTTATTTAAGATAAATAAATTTATATATTTGTATTGATAATGCAAAATAGTCTCCTATTTTCAATTTTGAACCTAATCTAACTTTACAAAAGTCAGTAATTACTAAATGATTTTTTTTAGAAAGACAAATCTATATATATATATAACTTTATAATGCAAAAAGCTTAACAATTACCCATTTTGAACCAAATTACCAAAGCCATCTTTTAAAATATTAATATTTAAAAAAAAAAGTCATCAGTAAACTACTGCTGAATTTCTCCCCCCAAAAAAAGTATATATCTTTATATGTCATCCTCATGAGTAATGAGGTTGATTGGATAAAACTAGGTCAATATATCAATAGGTGACGTACTTTAGAAAGTGAAGCAATGAACTCTCGAGTTCCTAATATCATAGAGTAAGTAAGCATTAGAAAGTAATAAACATTACTCAGTCATATTTAAAAAATATTTATATTATCAGGATAAAATAGTTAACTTTTTTGCTATAATCGTAAATTAAACTAAACAACCTGAACGGGTAGTAAGACTCGGTGATAAAAAGAATACAAAAATGAAAAGTTTATTGATAAAGTATTTTGTATGAAATAGGAGTACTATTTTGTTCTTATTCATACTGCTTTAAATAATTATCATGAAGTATTTTTCAATTCTTTGCAATTTTAGTTTTTAAGCCTGTCTATGACAGAGCTATGTCAATATTACCCAACTTAACAAAACAGAACCTTCAATTTGTAAATGCATGAAATGTTAGACTTTACTCTCGCAAGAGACTGGACTTATGATGACGGGGAGATCGAGGTTTGAATTCTAGTCATAACTTACTTTCTACTTATATAAAAGCCTTGTGAACTTTCATTTATTCATTATTTACTGTTGATACAGTTGATAGCTTACATATTCGAGTGACCCAAGATGTTACAAAGACATAATCTATGTGTAGGTCTCTAGCCCCCCCACAGGCATAAGACCTGTCTGGGCTACGCACACACTTGTAATTAATATTCAAATGGTGTGTAAAGATGGTGAAGGTGGAGTTTAGAGAAAGTGTTCTTATATTTATGTGGAGGAATAGTGATAATCTGTATAGGAAACGACACTCATTAAATCCTTCCCGGATTTGAATGCGGACCTTGCCGTAGACAGCAAATCAGACTAGAGGAACTTGACGTTCACTCCACATACCCAATGATGTGTATGATGTGTCACACTATAGTATTTTTTAAACTATTTTAAATTAAACCATTATGTATTTTAAGATGGAATTCTGATGGAGTGATTGTGTAAGGATAGAAAAATTACGAAAGAACAGGGATTTTAACCCTGATCATTCAGCTCTACTCGCTAACTTCTGTACCTGTTGAACTATCCGGGATCTCCTTGTCATTTCCATAACCCAAATAAACTTCTAAGCACACAAATACATTAAATACCAACACTTGTTACAAGTAGACTCTAATTATTCAGTAAATAATAATATAGGTATTTCATTAATGGTATTTGCGATTTTGATTGTATTTGCATTATACTAATAATACCAATGCATAGTTGTTATTTTTCATTATGTGTTGGAAGTAATATTTTAGTAATGAAAAAATTATAATATTTAAATAGTTATTGATCCAATAAAATATTTTAGAATAAATCAGCATTAGCCTGCTATATCATGTTTTAATGTAAAAATGTATGCAAACTAATAAAATTATATTTACTATTCAATAGTAAATACAATTTTATAAATTAATCTTTATTATTGATATAATTATTAATTTTGTTATTTAATGCACATTCACAGTTCTGGCATGGTATAGTTTCGAGGAAACTTAAAACTTAATAAGCCATGAAACGAAATCACACACGCATTGCCATAGTGTAAACAGTGTATTTAATATAATGTATGCCAGAAAACAACTGACCAGTAAAAAGACCAATGAACAACTAGCAGTAAGATACAGTTACAGCGAGTATGATATAGAGATAGCCAACATAACACAAACTTTGCAGAGTTGCCAATACAACCATATCAATACCTCCTCTCAATTCTGCAAAGATTAAGACAAAGAAAAAAAAAAAAAATCAAATATAATAAGGTAAAAGCCTAATCAACAAACTTTTGTATTCCAATACTTATTCACAAATTCTAATCAAATTTCTGTAACATTTAATAGATTTCTAAAGTACTCAAATTTCCTTATTGCTAATCCTTTTGTCATTATGTCTGCTACTTGTTCATCAGTAGCTACATACTGTAATTTAAAATCACCACTACTAATTAAGTCTCTTACAAAGTGATGCCTCACATCAATATGTTTGGACCTCTTCGTCTCATAGGTTTGTGCCATTTTCATACAAGATTGGTTGTCTTCAAAGACAATAACTGGCTTTACACAATCAAGACATTCATCAAATAACTGGATTAAAAACTTGCATTCAGACATTCCAGCAGAAAGAGCCAGATACTCAGCTTCACTACTAGAGAGAGCCACAACATTTTGTTTTTTGGAACACCATGACACAACATTATCGTTTAATTTAACAACAAAACCTGTAACACTTTTCCTATCAATAGGATCACTAGCATAGTCTGAATCAACAAAAGCTTTAACATTTATATCTGCACAAATATTATTTTTAACATACTTCAAACCAAAATTACTAGTATATTTAAGATAACGAATAACATTCTTAAGATAATTCCAATGAGTTTCATTATAACAATTTTGAAACCTTCCAAAATAAGATACCGCAAAACAAAGATCTGGCCTTGACCCTAGCATCAAATACATTAAACTACCAATCAATTCTTTATATGGAACTTTATAACTTTTTCCCTCTGAGACCTTTTGTAAATTCAATTTTGGTTGTACTGGTATTTTTGAAATTTTACAATCATTCATCCTAAAATGATTTACAATTTTGTCAATAAGATTCTTTTGACTAATCAATATATTATCCTCTTTCTTTTCAATTTCAAGACCTAAAAATATCAATCTACCATCAGAAGTTAAATCCCTAATGTCAAGAGAATCCATTAACTTACCCTTTACACTATTAACATCATCAATTGAGCTTGAGAAAATAATAAAATCATCAACCCAAATCAAAATATATGTAGAATCATTAAAGTATAAGCATGGATCAACCTTAGATCTTAGAAAATTTAACTCACTCAACAATCGGTTAACACTGTCGTTCCAGCACTTTGGGCTTTGTCTCAAACCATATAAGGCTTTCATCACTTTACACACTTCACCGTTTTTTGTGCGTAAGCCATCAGGAGGGTAAAGATACACAACTTCTTTTAATTCACTTTTTAGAAAAGCAGATTTTACATCTACCTGATGAATGAATAAATCACGCTGAACAGCAACAGCCAATAGTGTTCTAAGTGTCACCAACCGAGCTACCGGAGAATAAACATCTTCCTCCTCCAAAGTAGGTTGCTGGTAACCTTTAGCTACCAAGCGGGCTTTCTTCTGAGCTACACCATCAATTGTCTTCTCAGTAAACACCCATCGAGATTCAATTATGGATACATCAGGTGGAGGCTGTACCAATTCCCATGTATTATTGCTCTTAAGAGACTCTAACTCTCTTTCAATAGCCTCCTTCCAACCATCATCTTGTTGAACAGCATCTTGATAGGACATAGGAGTTTCAAATGGAAGATAACCAGCACTGAGAGCCATAGCCATCCCGACTTCATAATCTTCAAGATGTTTTGGCATTTTACTCACTCTTTTACTGTGTCTTCTTTCAGGAACTTCAATCGTTTTAATATCAGAGTTATCAGGATCAGGTCCTTTTGTCTTCAAATCCATTTGATCTTGGATATACTCTTCTACATCTGAATTTTCCGAGTCATGATTTTCAACATCTTTAGTTACAATCTTGCTCTCATCAAAGACGATAGATCGAGCAGTGGCAACCCTTTTACTTACAGGATCCCACAATCGATAGCCATTATGACAATACCCTATCATAATTAATTTTCTTGAACGAGCGTTTAATTTCCCAGAACGATCTTCTTTGGGAATGTGTGCATAAGCTGTGCAACCAAAAACTCTAATTTTACTCAAATCAGTCTTATAACCATACCATTTTTCTGCAGGGGTTACATCTCTGTGTAACACAGATGTAGGAGTTCTATTAAGCAAATAAACAGCTGATAATACTGCTTCTCCCCACATGTCTTTATCTAAACCTGAGTCAAATATTAGGCACCTAGCTTTATCTAAAATAGTTCTATTGAGGCGTTCACTTACTGAATTTTGTTCTGGATTTCTTGGAATAGTGTACATTACATTAATACCTTTAGCTTCACACAAGTTTTTAAAGTCACTGGAAATATATTCCCCACCATTATCACAACGCAAATTCTCAATTCTTCTATTAAATTTAGCTTCAACCATAGAAATGTACTTTCTGAAGCATTCTTCAACTTCACTTTTCCTCTCAAGTAAATAAACCACTGTAAAATGACTAAAATGATCAATAAATGAAACAAAATAGTTTTTACCGTCATGTGTAGTCGGGGTTATTTTGCCACACACATCTGATGAAACAAATTGCAAAATTCTTTTTGCTTTTCTTTCTTCTGGTACACATTTCAAAAATGGTGCTCTTGTTTGTTTACCCTGAAGACAAACCTCACATAACTTACTACAAGGAAACTTAGACGAATGTCCCATCCTTCTGTGCCACAAGTCTGAAGAATTATCCACAAGATTTACTTCACTTGAATTCAAATTCATAGTGACAAAATACAGATTGTCGATAAGATTCCCTTTCAGAACAAGTTTGTCATTCTTCAGAATAGTCACACATTTATTATGAAAAATAACCTTTAAGTTATTTTCTTCGAGCCTTTTAACAGAGAGCAGGTTATGGGACAAACTGTCACACGCCAACACCTTATGCATTGTTACACCAATACCGTTGCTAGTTAACAAACGTAGATTACCACATCTATCAGAGTTAACTATTTCACCAACTTTAGCCACACTAATTCGTGAAGAGATTTCCTGAACATCAAATAAATACTTCGCATATTCAGCTTGAATTAGATGGTTTGTTGCCCCACTGTCAACAACAAAATTAATACTATTATGATTATTTGACATTCCACAACTTAACTCAGTGTTACCATCAGAGTCTGATACCAAAAATGAAACTTCTTTTTCTGAATTTCCAGCAAAATTGTTTCTATTTGGACATTGTGAACGCATGTGTCCTTTCTGATTACAGGCATAGCACTTACCGGTAAATAATTTAGGTTTAATCACCCTATTTGGTTTCCACAAATTATCATTCCGTTGACCAAACGTATTTGCACGATTCTTTTTAAACTTATTATGCCCTATAAAAGCATGGCTTTGTGCACTTGAAACACTTGAACTACGACCTTTTAAATTACGTTCTTCTTCAGATAAAAGCTTATTTTTTACGAAGTCTAACGTAACTGCACTTGTATTAGACGTAAATAAAATGTCAATAGAAGTCACAACTGGTAAATACCGTTCAGGCATAGCTGCCAACAGTTGAGTAATACACTCTTGTTCTTCAATAGTACCTCCAGAATTCCTCAATTCAGCTACTGTTTTATCAAATTCGATGATAAATTCATTCAAGCTTGATTTACCTTCAAAATACATGTTTCTTAATTTTTTCTGAAGTTCAATACGATTCATTATGCCCATTTTAACATATGTAGACTTCAAAGACGTAATCATTACTTTAGCAGTACTTGCATTTTTTATTTGTTCCAAAACATTATCAGCCACGCATTGCACAATCAAATCCTTGGCCTTAGCGTCTTTCATCAAAAAGTTATCTTTAACTTTTGAATCCGCCAATACATCTGGTGGATCAACAGTTAGCATTTCTAGCACGGCATTCCTTTCCAAAAGCCTCTCCAGACGATATAACCAGTTTTCAAAACCACTACCATCAAAAGGCTTTAATCCTGGATGCGTGTAGGATACAGATGCCACCGCCATGTTGAATTTGATTAAAAACTTTGGTCACCGTTACACCGTTTTCCACGAATCATACAATTACAAATATTAATAAACATTGATACTTTCTGGGCCCATAACCTATTAGGATTAATAAGCCATGAAACGAAATCACACACGCATTGACATAGTGTAAACAGTGTATTTAATATAATGTATGCCAGAAAATAACTGACCAGTAAAAAGACCAATGAACTACTAGCAGTAAGATACAGTTACAGGGAGTATGATATAGAGATAGCCAACATAACACAAACTTTGCAGAGTTGCCAATACAACCATATCAATATGTCTTACTATTATAATTTTTCCTATTATTTATAAAGCCTTACCTGATCTATACCCATTTAAATGCACTAATAGGATATTTTAGGGTAGATGGTTCCTTATTGTACTAAAAGGCATTATTGAATTTCTGTGAAATTTACATATATGTTAAAAACAGCAGGATTTGATAAGTATTTGCAAGCTCAACAGACATGCACAATTTTGACCTAAGAAGTCAGAATTCAGTTTGAATCCTAGTCAGGTTCACTGAAGATAGTTTCCCATCCTCCATCCAGTTGATTGTTGATATATTTAAATTCACTCCTATTTGTAATTAAATTAGTATAATTTGGGAATAGCCTATAAAAGCAATAAGGAGAATAGCACTAAGAAAATGTTCAACTAACGACTTATTTAAATATATATTATTTATAGGTGTTTGTAAGATTTATGAAGAACACTTAAAGCGGCAGAATCCCAACACCCCATCTATTACTTATGATATAAGTCAATTATTTGACTTTGTTGACCAGTTGGCTGATCTTTCCTGTCTTGTGTAAGTATTACAAGGTTAAATTAGTTACGTGCACATAAATTACCATACATTATGTTAGATATTGGATCAAGCTGTCTCCCTTACCTCAGGTGATTTACTATTAATAGTTTTTCTCTGGAGTACAACGCTTAATTAAAAAATGTGTATAGCTTCTGAAATAAAATGTCTATTATTATTATTATTACTGTTAAATACATATAATAAAAATAATTGCACAAATGTGTTAAGCTATTGGGATAACTTGCAAAATCAAAATATATAAGTTTTCAAATACAGCTAATAAATATATAACTCAAAAGTCTCAAACATAACAGGTAATAAGCACAACAATATTCATTACTAGTGTCTCCACATTGTGTGTAGGTAATTAAAATTATATTTGAGTGAAATAAAATGTTTATACATTAAAACGAATTAATTAACATATGAATTGATCACCCTTGCATGGCTTATAAGTTTTTATCCAAAGTACATTAATATTTAAGTACACTGCCACATGTTTATATCCTATAGTAAAAGTATTTCTTTTAGAGGGTATTTAATTTTAGATTTATTGTAAAAATCTGACCTAGTGATGATGTTATTCCTCAGGTACCAAAAGAGCACTAATACATATGCACCATATAACAAAGAATGGATAAAAGAGAAGATATATGTACTATTGAGACGTCAAGTGGAACACACAAAATGAACATTCCATAGAACATCGAAGAACGAGGAAGTTTTGCTTTACTTTAGGCAGGGTTGATACAATTTTTAAGTTTTGAAATTTCCCTGACTTTTCCAGGTGCGTATAAACCTGGCTCTAGGTGAACAACTCAGAAGAAGGATATTCTTACCTTTAAGGAAAGTTCATTATTCAGGAAGAAAGCAGGCTATTACAAAAAAGTTTTAGTGTGTGTATGTCTACACATATCATGAAAACCTTGGGCAGTAATGTAGGCATCCAAGTAAAAAAATTACCTACTATTGGCTTAATAAGTTAATATTTGTATTATATTCCTTGTGGGAAAGTTACATAAGCTACCACTTACTAGAACATTTAAAAATATTGATTAATCATAATCATTTTAAAGAAATTTAATACCATATCTACAGAGTCAGATGCAAACACTGGACTCTTGGTGAACAGGTTATGATCCTTGACCGGATGCATTGGAACACTGGAAGTTATGTGTGTACTCGCTGTATTTTCCCTATAGTTTGGTGCAAATACTGATGCATTTCCATAGAATTTACACTTATCTTGTTCCCTTGGATTAATTAAATTAAGATGTTAGCGGGTAAAAATCTGGTACTACAACTGCTGCCAGTAATAATTGTTTAAACAACAGAAAACAGAAAAATAAAGTAAAAAGGTGGAAGCTGTTCAACCAACTTACCGTTTATAAAATGTCGAAAGAATTATATTGGGTAGTTAGATTAAATATTTAGGGTTTGTATTTGGTTGGACAAAGTATAATTTTAGACACATTTAATAATGGGAATAAAATGTTCTTAAGCTTTGTGCTTTATACATTTGGAATATAAAAGATTTTATAAAATATTTAATTTTTAAGAGGTCTTACAAAGGTTATCCATAAAATAATAAATTGTAATGAATGTTTAATACATATTTCTGGATTTTGCTAATCCATTCAGTTGTACAAACCTTTAAAAGCATTTTGAATATCAGACAAATAAAACAAATTTCTAACTAAAATGTTCTTTACTGTAAACTATTTTAGGCCTGTCACAATTTAATCCTTCCTAAAATAACTGGATAATGCAAAGATTGCAAGATTGTTTTAGCTTCTTGATTAAAATGTTACTATTCTTAGTAGACTAGTTAGATTTACAATTTATATATGAGTAAAAGATGGCAAAATCTAAACATTATGTCAATTAAAAACTCCACACTCACACATTAGCATTTAATTAAGCAGACTAAGCTTATTTCAAAACTGTTTTTATTAGAAGTATTGAACCAAATGATTCTATCTGTATGAAATTAACAAATTAACTTAACGCTAGAACATACAGAACACTTGGTCTCCCATATGTTAATTAATCACTGTGGTACAATTAAATATATAATTTCAGCTCATCGGATGATTTCCAAATGAACTGTAAGATAATTGTTTCAGAATTTGGAATTGTCTCTCTCTTATCCGATGAGAATTTTGCTTGTTTGTCTTTGTTGGCCATTTGTTCCCACCCTCCTCAGCTGTAAAATATTGTGGTTAGAGAAAAGGCTCTTCTGTCATCCCTGAGTTTATCAGGTTTTTAATACCAATTATAATCCTTGGTGATGGTTATTAATGATATGCAAGGGGGAAATTTCTCTATGGTATGTAGATAGTGATAAAGTGTCAATATTTTTCACTTAGAAAATATGCATCTAACATTTGTCTAGAATTACAATTTTGAGATGAGTTTCCCAACCCTTCATTCTTTTGTAGTCTACTTTGGTTTACCTAAAAAAAATTTTTAAACTAAAACCAATGAAAGTGAACATAATCCATAAACATCTTATCTTTCACCTCTATTAATAAATCAAACTATAGAATTTCATGGCCTAAACATAAAAGGGGTTTGTTAATTTATTGTCATAATCAGGGCCCAGATTTTGATGACCTTATAATTGCCAAAAAATGACCTATAAAATGACGCCAAAAACTCTAAATAATTATTTTAAATTTGCAAAAAATGACCTAAAAAATTTGATTGCAATTCCATAATATAATGTATTTATTACAAGAATTAGGATTTACACTATACACACATGCAAAAATATATCTCCTGGTCTGTCCATTTTCAATTTTTCCTTGGTGTGGACTCGTCTGGAATAGAATAACCCGTATAGTCCCAGGAAATTATTTAGTTTAACATTGCTCAGTTTCCACAGATAAATGTTTGCAGATACCAGAACGTTACACAAATCTTTATAAAAAGTTGAGGAGTGTTCTTGATTCGTGAATGCATTTTGGGCAAGTAATAATTGAGAGGTTTTCTTTTTATTGATATTCTGGATAACACGGACATGTTTGTTGCAATTGATATGCTGTTGAATGGTTAAATCTTTTATCTTATGCCAGCCACTTTGACTTCACATATTTTACAGAAAAGTATTTTACTCTCTGTAGAAAAAATATCCTCTCCGAATTCAGTAATAATTTGCCTCAAATGACTCGCTTTAGATGATTTGGTTTAAAGCATTCCAGATAAACATAAAGTGATTGCAAACGAATAAATATAACATGCACTTTATAAATGAAAACTATGCATTTAAAATCTTTTGACATGTGTTTTATTTAACATTGGAATACAAATACCTGCTTTAAAAGCGATAACTCCTCATCCCCCTGCAGCCCTTTCCAGACATGGTATGGACTCACCAGGAATGTAAAGACATTACAAAGTTCATCTGAACTTTCAAAATTGCTTTCCCCTCCCCCTGCAACCCTTTACAACTTATGCATGGTGAAGGTCTCACCAGAAATGTGAATTTTATAAGCATGCAGGGAGAGGGGCACAAAGTTCATTTGGACTCATTCATTATCTTCTTCACTCCACAAATGTGTAGTAAACTATCTGATATTTGAATATTCATGTTTTATCAAAGTACTGATAATTCATATATATATATATATATATATATATATAACCTTTTTAAAGTCATTTTCAAACGATTTTAAACTTTATTTCCATAAATTGCTTAAAAATGACTTATTAAACAAAAAACAGTAGGAAAAATGACCTTAAAATCCAAAATGGCAAAAATTTACCAAAAAATGACCTTTAAAATATACATTTCTACAACCAGGGGATCATGAACAAAGTTTATGTACAACTGAGCATTGTCTCAGATGGACCAAAAAAAGATGACATAGTCATCAAGCCTTCATAATAAATGGCTTTTCACTCATATGACTGATTTGTCACTTATAAGAAGCTAAAGGGTCAACCAGAGCATACTTGGGATATTCAAATTTGTTGATGTGTGAGAAAAGTCATTGTATTAATGTCATGTAGTTTTGCGTTCAAATGCACAGGCTGGAAACATTTGATGATGATAAACTTTCGCACAGCCCTGACACTTGCAGGTTAAGTCTCTCGTGGACTCCGAAAGTCAATCTAACTTTATCATAGGTTCCTGTTTCAAAATACATCTTTCAAGACACAAAATGAAGGAATCCTCTAATGTGATTGGTAAAATACTAATCTATATAAAAGTAATGACTTCATTTGCCATCAATCCTTGGCTTACATCTAACCATAGTTTTTATGGATTCATTGAATGGATTGCCGACCAACTTTCCATTCATTATATTGCCACTAAAAGAATGGTTACACTTAAATGGATTGACTCCAAAATTATAATTTTCATCTATAAGGTTATTGAACAGAAAGACACTGAGATTTATACTTATATTGTCATTACTAAGGCCCGGATTTTATGACCTGTAAATAATAGAAAAATGACATAACAATTCTAAACACTATTAATTCAAACACACACTTTACAAATGTAAAATGAAATGAAAAACCTTTAACAACTACATTCTTATATTATGCTGTATATAACATTGATTTACAAATATATGCTCAGAAGTAATGGCTGTCTCCTCCCAAAGCAACACTTTTCCAACTTAGTTGAAGTCTTTCACTAAGAATGTGTATTTTCCAACCATACGAGCAAAAAGGATACAAAGTTCATTGGTGACATTATCTTCTTATTTTGACAATTGTGAGTTGAAAACATTTATGTTTGAGAATTTGTACATTTATAAAATATCCTTATTATTTTAAAATATTCTTATTCAACATGAATGCCTTTAAAATGACTCAAAAGACCTCTAAAATATTTAAACATGACACAAAAATTACGCAAATCAAAAAAATATGACCTTAAATTCCAAAGCAACAAAAAAATGACAAAACAATCATGAAATATAAATTTCTACAATAAAAGGGTCTTGTGCAGAGTTCATATACGTGTGAGCATTGTATGTGTCAATTAACTGATTTAAGGAACAAGTGGCTATATTACTCTTTATTCATTTACTACCACAAAAAAACAACTTTCTGGCATGGATTATCATTCCCACAAGATGTGCATGCGCTTACATAATTATGGCTGTGGCTTGTGTGTTAGCATGTTTAGAATAACAAGACTCTTTATTAGTAAATAGACTTAATTTACAACAATTGCATACAAACTTAATGGAAAACAAATCAATCTTGAAACTATTAAATCAGGTAAAGATGGACTTTTTCAGTTATTAATTTGTAGTAAGTAAATGAAGGGCTATTTTGAATTAGCCAATGTAATACATATTATATAAATTAATTCGAAGTATTTAACACACACAGTTTCTGAAACAACCCACAAAATTTAAAAAAACAAAGCTAATTCTAGAATAGACACAACACCTAGTCCTCGAGCCATTATGTCATTATTGTGAAATGGGACTCCACTATTTTACCATGGTAAATTTTTCAGCCATGCCGGTAATAGAACACTGAGCCCTAGCTCATTAGGCAAACAAACTACTGACTGAGCTGAAATATCAAACTATTTACATGCAGATAATGTATAGAATGCCACTTATTCCTTATCAACACATTTATTTCACAAAAGAACATTCAAATTAACAAAGGCTACCTGAAAAAATGAAGATGAAAAAAATTTAAATAAATGGAATCAAAATAATCTCATAGCCAAAACTTGGCAAAATTGCTGCAAAGTTTTGTAAGGACTTTGCTGATAAAATTGGAATTCCACGTTTGGGACAAAAAATTGTGGTGAGTGGTTTATGGTCTGCCTCCAAAATAAACTTCCTTATATAAATATACGCTAAAAACTTAAGAACTTCAAAAACCAGGGCCTCCCTGTGGATCTCCTGGTTCTTTTGGCTAAGTACTGCCGAGATACCTCTAGGTCTTGCATCAGTCCACATTATTAGCTCTAGATCCAGGTTATACTGATCCAAAATAGGGGCTGGAGTAAATGCAATATTGCATTCCCAGGTCCACTTTTATGGAACCACTGTTTTAAGCAGTTCATACAAAGGATTTAAGATGGCAGAAGCCCCATTCAAGAATCTCATATAATATTCTACCATGCCTAGAAATGACTTCAATTTGCTGACCAACTTGGGTGTTTCAGTCTATAGTACTGGTTTGATCAGATTTGTGTCTAATTTCAGCTCATCTTTCCCAAATATGTAGCCTAAAAACTTGATTTCTGGTTGTTGGAACATACAATTGGTTATATTAGCAGTCAATCTAACATTCCTTGAGCCTAGACATTACCATCATTAGAATTAACTATTTCCAGGCTCTGACCAGGTCAGTTTAGTAAATGCCCCCATCTCCCTCTTGCATTCTCTTTCACTCTCCTCCTCTCACTTGCACACTTGCTATTTGTTCCTCCCATCTCTTCCTTAGTTTCCATTGTCGTCTCTTCCCTACATACTTTATATCCATTCATCTTTTTGGAATCTTCTCCCCTTCCATCCTCATTACGTGTCCATCCATCTCATCCTTGCTTCTTCATCTATCTCATGTACCCCCTGAACCCCAATTCTTGACCTTACATCTTCATTCCTAATCCTATCTCTTCTGGTGACAGCATGCTCCTAAAAAACTTCATACCAATGGTCTCCACTTTCCTTGTTTCTCTTTTATTCAAAGTCTAACTTTCCGCTGCATACATAACTATGGGTATGATGTATGCTCTATACAACACTTTCATACACTTCAAGGGTACTTCTCTTTTCCATATTAGGTCTCTCACACACCTTAGAAAACCTCTCTCTGCTGCCCCTTTTGCCTCAATCACACTACTACTTTGTGCTCTTTGCTTCTTTCAAATCCACTCCATCTAGTTCTATCGCCTCTCTTGGCTTTTTTATTTGCCTTGTCATCATCATCACTTTACTTTTTGCCATACTAAATTTCATTCCACACTTTTTCACCCCCTTATTCCATTCCTGCAGCTGTTCCTGTACTTCCTCTTTCTTTTCCCCCCATACCATAAAGTCATCTGCAAACATCATTGCTTTAATTTTCTCCTCACCCGGTTTCCCTGCCAATTTATTAATTCATTTCCATTACTAATACAAATAGTAATGGTGAAAGGGCACTTTCCTGCTTGACTCCATTTTTTAACTGGAACCACTCTGTCCACCCTCTTTTCGGCTTTACACAACTCACATTATCATCATACATATTACTTATCCTCCTAGCCACTCCTCTTTCTTCTCCAGCATCCTCCATTGCTTTCCAGATACTTTCCAAACTCACATATCTTTTCAATCAACTGTCTATTTCCAAATATTAAATCTATTGTCAACCTCTTCTCTTTGAAACCATGTTGTTCCTCTCCCTCTATCTTCCCTTCACGCTTTTCCTCATTCTCCTTTCCAGAATATTCTCATACATTTTTGCGCATTGACACATCAGTGTTATGCCTCTATAATTTTCACACCTCTTCCTATCCCCTCTCTTGAATATTGGTAATATAATACCTTACAATAAATTACCATATGCAGTCTTAGATTATGTTGCACCCAGTCCTATTACTTTTGGGGTTTCATTATTGGTTGTTTGTGGTTTCACCAAGATCAACCATAGTAGCCCCAGGGGTGCACATACATACATATAGAGAAGTAAAAAGAAAAAGGATGTAAATAGAAGTAATGCAATTTAATGAAACAACATGATACATGATAAATATTTAGCACATAATCTCAATAAGAACAGTCTATACCAACTAAGTAAGATTTTAGGTAGCATTGCCTAAGTCTAGGCCAACAAGGGGCGTGAGGCGCCAGAAGGACTAACTCAGACAATTGAGTTACGTTACTGGTCCCTCAATCACAAGGCATGTTGGCTGCGCACGTTTAGTTATGACTTACATAGGGCAAGTTCAAGTCCCGTTACATACGAGCGCCTAGAATACAGACCAAACCCCTTACAAGAGGCTCAACCAATTTACATAGGTATATTTAAACCTACGGGCCATGCCCGGTCGGGAACACGTCCCACAGTTTGATCACCCGACGGGCGGTCAATATCACAACACATACATAAGTAACTAATGACAGCTCCAGCCGCGCCAGAGGGGCAGAAACGGCTCATACGCTGTATACTCCAAAGGGGAGTAGTACTGCTGGTAACAAAGATAAAACCGCGGGCCAATCTTGAGAAGCATGAACGGCCCACAGGATACCCACTTAACACAAGTGCGTGGGATTGACAAAAGTACCTAACTAGGTATAGATCCCAGGCCTCCATATAACTTGAACCATCTCTTTCCCTGGCAAGCTACCTTTGAGTTACATCAGTGTCTCGATATTGACACGGTTTATTGCCTAATCCTTACAAGTAAGTTACCCTATTTATCTGGCCATAAAATAAGCTAATCCTAATCCTAATCTCTATACATCTACAACATCTAACTGTACATCTTTAACTCCTAACTTGAAGTTTACGTAACTCCTAACTTGTAGTTTACGTGATACTTCATTAACTCCTAACTTGAAGTTTGGATGATACATTCTTAACTCCTAACTTGTAGTTTACGTGATACAGTCTCAACTCCTGACTTGAAGTTTACGTGATGCATTCTGTCGTACAATAGACTACTTTAGTAATTTGTTCCTGTCTCGTGGATCCATCTCCCCGAACTGTATTTCTACGTTGATCCAATGAATTAGCCGACGTGACGAGAGTGCGCTGTGATCCAACGGCCCTGATGGTGTCCAGCAGGATTCTATATTTCTTCCAAGCGGCCCAGCGAATATATAGTATGAGAACCCCACGTGATGGGGTGAAGAGAAGGGGAAAAGATCCTTTTTATTCTGGAACATTGACTCGCGTCGGCCAACATCGTTCACGGCGCTTTCAGTTGATTGTAGTTCGTTGTCCGGCGCGGAGTTCTTGCCTGAGGTCACGCCCAGCCAGTTCCCTCGATGTTGTTGTTTTCAGCGGGGCATCAGATTCGACGGAAGAGTTGGTGAAGTTGGTATGTAAACAAACACACAAATGTTATGGGCGTAGCATTCAACACTATTATCTCATTTGTTAACTCTTGACGACTTGTTTGTAACACAAAAATATTCGTGTTTTACATTTGAACGGGGCTAAGCCAGATTAGCCCGTTACAATGTTATATACTGTACAGCCCCCTACCATTCTTTCGATGCTTGCTACAGTAGTTAACATGTTCTGCTGAAATTCCTAAGGGGCTGGAGAAATACCAAAAGAACATCTGCTATAGTAAAATATATCTTTATGGGTACTAACAGTAACTAATTCTTTAGAGTCTTCAGTTAATTCCATCTGTTGAAAGTTATTTTTGAGAAAAATTCTTGTAAAAGCATGGGGAGGAGATGCCTGTCTACTGCTAAATGTATATTTAGTGTTACTTTGTAGTCGACACATAATTTGAGAGCCGATTAATTAAACCACTATTGGTGTTCCCCATTTACTATACTTGATTGGGGATATCACACCTGCATCTTGTTGGAGCCTCTCAAGTTCTAGCTCTACTTTTAGTTTTAAGGCAAAATGAATGTTTCTGGGTTTGAAAAACTATAGTTCTACCTCTGGCTTCAGCTTAAGGGACATTTTTGCCTTATTAAATTATCCAACCCGCCTCGGTGGCGTAGTTGGCTAACGCGCTTGTCGTGTTGAACTCAACTGCTGAGGACGGGGAGATCGAGTTTCGAATCTCGGTCGGATGAACTGGGGTGGTTTTTCCTAAATGGTTTTCCACTCTCCCTCCACGCAAATGCGGGTTCACTTCCTCTAATTAAACCTTCCCAATTCCTAATCCATTATAGTAATTAGTACTTAAAGCGTATAAGCCGAACGGGTAGTAAGACGCGATGCTAAATATTAAATTATCTAATTTTTCGGTAAACACCTCAGGGTACCTCTGAATCATTTTATCTTTGAACTTAAGACTTGACACCATCGATTGGTTTACTTGACTGAACTGGAAACCAAAAACTATTATAAAGTTTCTTCCTAGGTTAAGTAGACCTACTATAGGCACATGAAAGTCTCTTTTACCTGCCCCTCAAGAGCAACCAAAATCAAACCTGCCTAATGGAATTATTTGCAGGCCTTCAGTGTAGACTAATTATCTCAGTCTTATTTACAATTTGTACATCCTGAAAATGTTTACTGTATAACTTTTATGACATAGAATAGCCCCAGTGTCAAGCTGTTCAATCATTTGAACACCATTTAGTGAAACTTGCACAATAAATGGTAACTTATCAGCATCAGAATACTTGAGGCTAAAAGAACTAGATATTGCCTGTACTCCATCCCCTTCTTCGGTTTTAATAGGGTTAGAGGTGACCCACTTGAATTTTGAAGGACACATTCTTTTTAAGTGGCCCCTACATTTTCAAATTGCACAAACATAATTGGTAAACCCACAGTGTGACATTGTGTGATTACTGTAGCCACAAACTGCACAAGGAGGAAAGGAATGAAAATGTTGTTTGAGAGAATGATTATTCCTGCCTTGTTGACTGGAGGTTATTTTGAAAATTTCATGTTCCCTTTATACTTCTAAATCTTCGAAACATGTTTAGGAAGCAATGACCTGCTGAGCAATCTCCCTAGCTTTGTTAATGGTTAAATTGGAATGATCCTCGGTAAATAATCGTTCTTTAACTTTATTATCTTGTACACCTATACAAATTTGTCAAGAAGTGTAAACGCTAGAGTACTTTCTAGTAATATCTTATGTCTATGTTTTGAAATTTGAGGGGGGTAGGTTACTATAAATTTCTTGGTCAATTTTTAATTAAACAAGCCTTAACTTTTTTTGGCAGAAATTTGAATGAAAGTTAATAATTTTGTTTATCTAATCCTGTGTAAACAACTGATCTTAAAGACATTATCTTTAACCACACTAATATTCCTTGTTGCAATGAAAGTTTTATTAACTGATCTTGGTATTTAGCACTATATGAATATGAGATCACTTTATAATAACATTTGAAACAATTGATGGAGTCTACTAAGCCCACTTAACCCATTACACTCTTATAAAATGTTTGATTTATATTTGCTACCTTCCTTCGGCCTACTATTTTTGATTTAGGGGTGTAATTTTTTTAATGTGTGCACGCTTATATTTGACATACCAAATAACAAATATGACAAAAATATTTTGATTAAGTAAAATGTGTCCAAAAATTTTAATAAATGGCGATTAAAAAAAATCAATAGTTGACTAAATTCAGTGATTAAAATGGTACGTTCTTATTATAGCAATATTTTATTATTTTACTTTTGCTCACCAGGGCAGGGGGTGAATGAATTAAAGTGAAATATAAAAAGTGATCAATCTCGCTATAATTACAGTAATTATAATCATAATACAATATTATAATACTCAAATATACTCAAAATTTTATATATATATATACACTACAGTAAGTGAAAGGCTATAAAGTCTACACTTGCTTAAGAATGAGCCTACCCATAAATGCACGGTTCTAAAAAAAATGTATTTAAAAATATTTAATAATTCAACATTGTTGTTTCTCATTTATTTTAGTAACATATCTGGGCATCTTTCATAGTTCATAAGGAATTTTCAAACCATGCTTAAAATTGTTATTGAAATATTTTCACTAAAATGTTTCCATTTCAATGCATTTTAAATGTGAAAAAAGAAATGATTAATAGATTTTACTTACTTGTAGGCCTATACGAGTCTCACTCTACAGATACATTATTTTAATGGAGAAAAACCATATGCTTCTTTGTATACAAAGTTTTATGACATTGGCCCTTATATAACTGAGGCAGTCGAACACGTAAAAATCCGCACTCGTGGCCTACATTATTTCACAGTTTTTCTTATTATTGAGCATTGTAGGTTGTAATAAAATAAAAAATGTTAAAAGTTATATTCAGAGTATAAAAAAATTACTGCACATTGAATTTTTAATCCATTATTATAATGAATAAAAAAAAGACATTCCTCCTATTATCAAAGATAGTTATTTTAAATAAAATATGGTCTAAACGTAATTTGGAGATGTTCTCAGTATGTTTTTACTTTCTATATTTGTTTTACGGTCTGAGATTTGACCCTCATTGAACTATAGAATAAGTTATTTTTCAAAAAATTAACGAGCAAAGTTTTTGGTAGTCAAAATGTAAATATTGGTGACCTGGTGGTCTAGGGGTAAGGTGTCAGACTTCTGTGCTGGCGGCTGGGGTTCAAACCTCGGTCCCGGCACAGATTTATCTGATTACCAAACTCTTCCTTCACCTCTGACAAGACATCTTGTGAATGTGAGGAACGCCAGGTCTCCACCGTGGTTCGGATTCCACGTTAAACTGTAGGTCCTTCATTTCATCTCACAATCACCCTACCATTAAACATTAGTGTAAGTGCGTATAACCCGAACGGGTAGTAAGACGCCGTGCTAATAATAATAATAAAATGTAAATATGCTTATTTTATTAGCTTGTTAAATATGATTAAAACAACTCCAGATCTACCTACTACACAGCTTTTATTGACTAATTTGAATGTATTAATTTACTGATAATGTAGTAACTATACCTTTAAAAGACTAGTATGTATTGACGTGGGAATACAAAACCAAAGAGGACTACAATAATTAATGTGGTCATCGCTGTGGAAGTGCCAGCCAGTCAATCCCTTACTAAGTGGTGAAAAAAATGTGTTTAAGGGTTCTTAAAACACCTCCCGACGAATGTAGTTATATATTTTTTTTTTAAAGAAAGATATTTAATTCTTTCAAGAGGGATTCAATGCTTAAAAAATACCTTGCCAACTGCTGTGATACTTGACAACGAACTACCAAAGGTAATACAACTCCCAAAATGTATTTCTGTTTAGGGCCCTGGATCCAGTTAAGTGTGATACAAATTTCTAACGCTGCAGATATTAAATATGAAAGGCACATAATAGTTTCAATTCATCTCATTTTTTGTAGGGGTTAGGGGCACTTTCCCCAGTGCCAATCTCATTGGTTCAATCCATAGGCTTCTATGGTTGTCAATTTTTGTTCAATGAAGCCAAAACATAATCACAAATACAGAAAGCGCTAAAGTATAAGGATTTTTTTTCTAGCTATGACACGTAAGATATTAACTACCGACTACTAGCTTTCAACATCTATAAAACTAAATAAAAAAGATTTGTTAGCAAAGCTATAAATACATATATTTGTGTATAGAATAATATAAATTTAAATATAAAAAAAATATTTCTAGGCCTAGCCTGTGCCAATCCATAATTATTTAGTTAATCTTGGCTAACTCGAATCAAATATCATGCTTAAAAAAATTTGTATTAAATATTTTATTTTAAAAATAGGTTCAAATCTGAATCAAACAATTTATTATAGGCTTACTATGATATTTCAAATAGAATCTGTGTTGAATACTTCAGTATGTTAAGTTTCCAAACTCCAATCCATTAATAAAATATTTCAAAATATGATAATCATTATACACACATATTAGGTTAATTAACAAAAAATGTAGGCCTATGCAATAACAGTAATCTCAAAAAGTGAAACATCAATTAATAAAGATCTATAAAGTTATATTGGATTAATCGGTTCACGTTGGTCGCCAATTATAAAGTCACGTGTCGGCAATGTGCACCAATTGAAGTGATACTATTTAATTAGCTGATAATTGCCCCGTGATCGAGCACTAATTCAAGCAGTACGGTATTTCGGTTATATAATTGCGTACTAGATTTGTATTGTGAGATAATTGGTATTGTAGCCCCGTGATCAAGCGCCAATTATTATGATACAGTTTTACAATCTGATATTTTAATTTAATAAATAAGACCTTTAATGTTGCACACGATTTATTAAAATGATTTTATCTTCGGCACTGAAGATGTAATTTTATATGCTACAGTTTAGTTGTACTACAGATGATTTTGCTGTTATATTACAACTATATATTTTACTGGCAATGAATATTACCATCTATGATTACAAAGTTCTTGTGTTCACTGTAATGGATTCATATGCACAAGCAGCTTATATATGACCTACCCCTTGCCCCTTGGACCCCCTTGTCAACACCAACTAATAGAAAGAGTCCTGGCAACAAATGTTGTGAAGGCTAGCTTCCTATTGGGTAGAGGAAGCTAGCGTCACATGCTGTTTTTGTATTACTGCAAACTTGTATATGGGGAGAGTGGAACATATGTTCCTGGGCAGACAACCGCTACAGCCCCTTTGTTGGTTTAGATACAGCGATGACATCTTTATGATCTGGACCAGCACCACTCAGCAATTGGAGTCCTTCCTGGCAGTCCTCAACAAATTTTCACCGCCAAGATTTACATGGAAAATATCCACATCCAACATTACTTTTCTGGATGTAGACATCACACTCCATCAGGGACACCTGAAAACAACATTGCACACCAAGGAAACCAACCAGCAACAATACCTTCATTATGACAGCTGCCACCCTATGAGCACAAAGAGATCACTCCCACATAGCCTAGCCATTAGAGCTAAAAGAATTTTCTCCTACCACAATGACCTTTTACAATATAATAAAAAACTGCAACATGCTTTTATGAACAGAGGCTACCCCAAAGCACTGGTGTGTAGTCAAATAGACAGAGCTCAAAATAGCGGGCCCACAACATCAACAGAAACAAACTACATACCACCCTGGACTCCACAAACTCAACAATCTCTTGAAAACAGGTTTCCCCATACTGCAATCCTCCACCACTAGACAACATATTTTCAAGGAGCCTCCAAAAGTAACCTATAAACAACCAGCCAATCTACGCAACTTACTTGTAAAACCCAAACTGTCGGACCCCACTATTCAACCCGAACCCAAACAAATATCAGGTTCATTTCCCTGCAAAACCTGCACCATACATAAACCAACAAATTCATTCTTCAGCAACATAACTAAAATAAATTATCTTATAAAAGGACACCATACTTGTGATTTTGAAAACCTCATCTTACAACTGGGATGCAACCAGTGCCAAGTACAATACATTGGCAGGTGACCTGGTGGTCTAGGGGTAAGGTGTCAAGATTTCTGTGCTGGCGTCCGGGGTTCAATCCTCGGTCTCCGGCAAAGATTTATCTGATTACCAAACCCTTCCTTCACCTCTGACAAGACATCTTGCGAATGTGAGGAATGCCAGGTCTCCCCATGGTTCGGATTCCACGTTAAACTGTAGGTCCTTCATATCATCTCACAATCACCCTACCATTGCACATCAGCGTAAGTGCATACAACCCGAACGGGTAGTAAGACGCGGTGCTAATAATAAATAAATAATAAAAATAATACATTGGTCTCACAACAGAAACGCTAAGAAGGAAAATGAATGGTCATCAACATGAAACAAAAATGAAAAATAAAGATAAGCCTGTAGCACCACATGCCGAAACCCATAATCTGGAATTTAATCACTGTTACACAACCAAGATGGTCAAATCCCTGAACAAAGAAATATGCAACCCTTCACAACTAAGAATATATGAACCGACCCAACAATATATTATCAAATCCAGACAAGCCTCTAACCTCAACCATAGGTAATTCCTATTCTTCCTACTAGCACACTTATTACGTTCAATGTCACAATAATAAAACAGTAAATAACACAATCTTTAGGGTTTTATTATCTATTTATTCATAGTGCTGCCATCTATACAGTGATATAACTGAAAAACAGTCAGCTTTGGACAGTCAACCTTGCAGTTCAACCAAGAACATCAGTATATTCTCTTGACCTGATGAAGCTGTCTGTGACAGTGAAAGCTTGTCCTTAAAAATGTGTTTGTGTTTTTTTAGTGTTCTATCTAATCAAGTTTTACTCCAGTATCACCAGGGCAAGTGTGCTGCCTATCCCTCCTAATTTTAGTTAAGATATTTAATAAATTATTTAAATTAATAGATATTTTCAGGAATTTTAAAAAACTTTTATTTCTCAAAAATGTGACATGATGGATCTAAACTAAATATAGGTTTTGTGACTATCCATAAAGGGGAACGGAAAAATATAACCAGGTTTTCTGAAGAAAAATGGTTGCATACCAGTGTAATCAAACAATAAACAATACACAAACACACCTTTCATTTCTGTAGGTTACTGTATGCAACTCTGTAGATGCAAATATATACTTGGAAGTGGTGTCTAGTGATAAGAGTCAATGCAAATTTTCTTAAGGTTTGAACAGTTGTTGTATTAAACTACATTTATGAAATTAAGATGTAGCTTTCAAAGAGCTACATCTTGAGCTGAGTTAGTTGATCATTTTTCACAATTTGATGTAAAAAAAAAATTGACGGAGGTATTTCCAAATGTAGACATACTTTTGAGGATATTCCTTACGATTCCCATAAGAATTTCTGTAGCAGAAAGGAGCTTCAGGGAATTACACATAATAAGAATTTTTGATCAGCATTAACAAGTCAACAACAACAAATCTATTTTCCTTGGACCTTAACACTAAACCTAATAATTGACAATATGAATTATATTAAAGGTCTATGTGACTCAGGAGGACAATGTATTGTACAAGTAGAGAATTGAAACTAAAATGTGACTAAGAGTGATTTAAAAATAAAGCCAGATTTTACAAATACTAGCGATAGTCACTTAGCACATTTGTACAAATTGTCTTTTCAAATTCAATAATGCACAAATGATAAATTTGTTTCTTTATAATGTTGAATGTTTGAAGGTGTTGCATGAGTCATAAGTTTGGATTTAGTAGTAGTTAATAGATAGATAATACTGAAGAGAAACAAATTGTGTAAAGCATGAGGCTGTTAATAATTCATTTTGTTATATTTAGTACAGTTGTATATTGAATATACCCCAAACAACGCTAAAATATGTAATCAATTATTTAATAAATATTTTAATTTCAAACTAAAATCTCAATATTTTACTTTTTACTTCTATTACTGTTTCCAGCCTGTGGCCTGGCTCAGTTTTTATTCAAGCCATATTTTTTCCACTACTTGCTGGCTAGGCCTGTCATATCTTCATATACCTTATCCTCTATCTTAAGACTAAAAGAGGCACAACATCCAGTCCCCGGCCGTCAACTTATCAATGTGAAAGGGTTGAAAGGATGTTCCCTACAGGGTATCCATTTCATATAAAAGAATTATTTTTAACAATGTAAAGTGGTCAGGGTTTTAGGCCCTTAGCTCTCAATCTTTTCATTTATAAAATTATATTAGTTTTTCCTTTAGTTTACAT
>CABFOW010006271.1:0-33757 GCA_902141385.1 Timema californicum | reverse complement strand
GTATAACCCGAACAGGTAGTAAGACGCGGTGCTAATAATAATAATAATAATAATAATAATAATAATAATAATAATAATAATAGAACTTTAAAAAAATATATAAACTAATAGTTCTCACAAAGAGTTGAAAGGCCTGGCCCACCTGATTTCTGCTTGGCTGTCTGCTGACTTTTGGCGAGCGCGGCCTGTAGCTCCGTCTTCTCACCGACAAGAATCCCCACTGTCTGCACGTGGAGCTGAAGTTGTTCCTGCAAGGGGCCCAGCTCCCTCGCCAGTCTTGTCTCCACCTCGGCTGCCACTCGGTCCGCTTCCAGTTGCAGCTCCGACACTCGCGAGTGCTATGTTGTATCATGCCGACAAAACAGGGGTGGTAAAAATAAATATATTCTCATAAAACGAAGCATAACTCCTAAATTATCAATACCATACGACTATTTTAAACGGGTATTTGTTTAATCGGCATGGCCAAAGCATTTCAGAAGAAAAATAATATGTCTTAACCATGAGCCGATAATTTCCAATTCCCAAAGTCTGTTCCAAAATTGAAATGGATTTAAAAAAAAAAGTAACGATATACCTAGCCAATTTGTTATGAAGAGTAATGTTTGTAATAAACTCAAACATAATCTAACAAACTTATTTAAAAAAAATAGTTTGAATAAGCTGTAACCAAATACATTTCCACCTACTTCGACGGTCGCATGGTTTAAGGCGCTAGTGTTGCGGTAGACTAGACTGAGGACGGCAGGGAGATCGTGGTTTGAATCCCGGTTGAGTTTATCAAGGGTGGTTTTTCCAAAATGATTTAAACTCACTAACGTAGGGGTTCATTTAAGTGCATACGCATATGGACTGAATAGGTAGTAAGACGCAATACTAGAAAAAAAAATTCTTTCTCCTCAACAGCCAAATATCATTTTTTCCCAGACTGATTTACAAATTTTCTGAATTATTTGAAATTTCCTTGACATATTCATGTTTTACATATTTTCTTCGACCATTTTAAATTGAATGAAAACTATTTATTGTGAGTCATATTTCCAAGGCTTGCTATCGAAGCTATACTATTAATAATTATTTTTTTAGTACCAAAATATTCAAACTGAACCAATACTCACATAGGCTTTAATTTGTTGCTCAAACTGTTCACAGTTTTGCTGCTCGGCAGACAACCGAGCCGCCAGCTCTTGGTTCCGTCTTTCTAGCTCGCTGACTCCAGAAGTGGGGTCTTCTCGAGCGTCGTCGTCGATCAGGTCGTTTATCTGTAACGAGAGTTGTCGAAGGCTTTCCGTGCTGGATCGACCAATCTTAGTAACACCTGGCTCAGCCTGATTTGTTGGGGACTCTATTGCGTCTTCAGGTTTGTTTGATTGCGGCTTTTGTACCGACTCGGGATAAATGCTTTGGTGTTTGGTATCCAAAATATTTGAGTCGTCGCTTTCCTTAGTAGACAAAATTAAATCAACTGGAGGAATTACTGATAGAGCTGAGCTGCTCGGTTTTTCTTCTTGAACGGTTTGTGTTATTGGTACATCAGGGATTGCTACTAATGGCTCTATATTGTCACTTACATTGTTTTGGAAAAAATTAGCAACCGTAGACAGCCTATGGTTTTCTTTCTCTGCTTCCAATGATATATTTGTTTCATTTTGAGATAAGCCTAAAGAATTTTGAAAAGTGAAATTCGAAACGTTGTCAAAAAAATCCCTTGCGGCAAAGACATTAGTTGGTAGATTGTCGGTGATGTTAGGGTTCTGTTGCGGTGAGCTGATGTTATCGAAATAATTGGTAGGTGTCACATTCGACAACTGAAATGTCGGTAACTGAGAATTCCCCGAAGGGTCGTCTTGATAAATATTTGATTTTGAAAATGTGTCATCGTAATTTGTGTCCACCTTGTTAAGTTCAGAATTGTTATTGCTTGAATTTACATTTTTAAAAATGTTTTCTAGATTTATATTATTAGCACTTTCATTTGAATTTGAAGTTTGATTTTCTAAGGATGTGTCAAACTCTCTCCCAGAGATCTGTAAACAAATAAATTTTAAATTCTTTGGGAATGTTACTAAACAAACAATATTTTTAAAATATTTGTGTATTGTAACTTAACAATAATGCATACAATTTATTGAGACTAAATCAGAAAATACAAGGCCTAACAAAACCCAAGAAACATAAATTTTAGGTCAATTTTTTTAAACTAAAAAATTATTAAAGCTACACTAAGTAACATTACATGAGTTTACAAAAAATTACAGATAATAAAATGATACTAATTTCAAGAACATTAAAAATATTTGTTATGATATAACAATTCAAAACCAAACTCACTTAAGTAACGTGGTACTGCACGGCCATGTTTGTTAAGAAAGCCGCAGTTATATCCACATAAATTGATCTATGAGTTTGAAAATCAGCGCAATAATCGTTTGCAGTGAACAAACTTTACTATCTTTTGCAACAAACCAATTTCTTTTGAGTGGTTAACTCAGTATAGGCCAACTTTTCTTATCTAATTAAAAACTAATGTTCTTGCACATCCCATAACAACTTTGCATATAGTAAACTCACACAAAGAATATAACCCAACTAAAAAAACTGATAACATTCCAATTGGACACACCCACCGGCAGTCGAATATTAAATTAAAGTAATAATATATATTTTTAAGTTGCCTACATTAATAATAGGCTATATAAATATATTATTTGGTACTTACTTACTACTCATGCTATTAGCTAATAAAATTAAATTATATTTTGATGAGCTCTATAAATGTTGTAAAAATAAAAGTTTCAACTAAATAATATTATTTGATTCGCAGTTTCCTTGTACAAGAATAATTTGTTCACGATTTGCTATTTTAAGTGCAATACAATGATAAGGTGCTTAGGAAACAATTGCCTAGTGACTAATAGAAAGGGTCCTTGGTTCGAATTCTAGGTGTGTAAATAAACTACATGTAGGACTAATGAACGACTTGATTTAATTAATCATCTCTACTAGAGTAGGACCTGTCTTTAAATCAATCAAAAGTGTCTAGAAAATAAAAAGCTCGTTTAAAAAAATCCAAAATTGATTGACATAATTAATTACAGTAAATAATACCTCTGCTGCAATCATTTGAGAAGAGCCCAATGTACCAGAATCAAATATTAAATTTTGGTTGACAATATTTTGATCTGGGTTACTAGAGGAAGATTGCACGGCGATTTTATCATGGGAACTTTTGGCTCCATCGATCGTATTTTCTTTGTTCTTTTGTTGAAATTCTTTTAGCTGAAAATGATAATATTAATGCAATATAACAGTATTGAAAAGGGAGAAAAATGGTCTGCTATAACTGACGTGTCATGTTGAATAGCTTAAAACAAAGTTATTTTAGTAAGGTGTCTTATAGTTTCCAAATAAAAAATTAATTGGACCATACAGTAGTTCTTATTTTACAAATTTCAAGGCAAATTACGAACAAATATAAGTAAAATTCTAACCTTTCTTCTCGCTGCTGCAAGTTTTTCCGCCTTGCTCATATTTAATTGACACTGTTTTTGCCATGTTGGCACATATATCAGTTTGGCCAAACCTATATATTAAATGTTTCTTCTCGAGAAATACCTATGAGCCTCGAGCTTAAGATATTTGGCTAAGCTACTAAAAATAAAAAGTAAACAAGACTTATATATATTAAATATTACTTCCTTACTTGTTGGTATTTGAAAGTTGAAAGTTCATTAACGCGCTTTCTAGAGAACACTGCCTACCTCTATTTTGAATCGGTTTTATTCCGTACACCTTATTACATGCTATTTATTTCAGGATTATTCTAGTGCTATTCTATCAACTGCGTCCAGATCTTATCATTGGTCTCTTCCCATTGAGTTTACCAGTCAAAATACTAAGCCTATCCTAGCAAATAGCTTGTGATGAGTTGTCTAGAGGGTATGTATAAATTGAATAGTACAATAATTAATTCAGAGTAAAATTAAATACAAATATTTGTATGTTAAAATCATTTAAAAATGGGTACTTTCTTAACTGATAAAAAAAATGGATATCCAAACTGACATGGCTATTAAAAAAACATAAATGTCTACTTATTTAGTATTAGGATATAACTAGTTGTGTTAATACGGAAAAAGGGTGCACGGAGTGACTTCAAATAAATATGGGGTGAAGCAGGGGATTGATCTCTCACTACTACTATTTGTATTGGTAATGAAAATGTGCATGAATAAAGTGGCAAGGAAACTTGGAGAGGAAATAATGACATCTATGTGGTTTGTTGATAACTTGATAGCTTTGGGGGTAAAGTAAGAGGAAGTATAGGAACAGTTAGAGGAATGGTATAAGGAAATAAAATATTGTGGAAAGAAATGTAGCATGGTGAGTCAGAAATGTTAAGTTACGGTAGTAACAAGAAAGAGGACACGACTAAATAAACTATAAATTTTAATGGAGTAGAGCTGATAAAGGTACAAAGTGTAAAATATCTTAGAAACTGGATTAAAGCGAAGGGTGGGAGTATAAAGGAAATAATAATAAAAAAAGGCAGCATGTGGAGCGATTTATAGGTGTGTAAAATACCTGTTATTGAGAAGTGTAAGGAAGTACTGTATAGGGCATACTTTGAACCCGTTGTCACATATTCAGCAGAAACATGGATATTAAATGTAAGAGAAACTATGAAAGTAGAGTTAATGGGAATGAAGATTGTGAGGAGAATGTTAGCTGTCACCAGGAGAAACAGGATTAGGAATGAAATTATATGGGAAATAATGTGAGTACAAGAGATTGTAGAGGAATAAAGCCTGAGATGGTATGGGAAAGTAATGAGGCTGGAAAAACAGACAATACCAAAGAGAATGCTGGAATGTAAGAAAAATACCTCAAGGGATGTTAATAAAGAGCTAGAAGGAGCAGATAACAGAAAATGTACAAGTGAGAGAAGCAGAATTGAATCAATTAAAGAATGGTGGAAGGACATAAGCATTTTACTAAACTGACCCTGACACAGGCTGGAAACAGTTGATGATAATGTTGATGATGTAACTTTATCAAAAACCCATCAATTTCCTTTTTATATGGATACGTCTTTAAATTTAGAATAGTGTGTACTAGGGGGGTACGGGACGAAAAGTTTAAAGTAACGAAATCCTTCGACAAGGTTCGGATCAAACATTTATAAAGTATTAAAAGTAGCCAAACCAAACTGATATCATTCGATATCTGAATAAATATTTGTCATTGACATTCATATAGATCGCCACGCCACGTGGGTGGCAGAGAGATTCAGTGTTTTGTGTATGATCTGCAACACCTCATAAACTTCCATCAAGTATAACTTCGCACTCTGTCATGCACGAAGCTTGTTTTAGTGTCAATCAACAGCTATCGTAGAGATATATTGATTGAACTAATAATTCTTAAATTTCATTTCCGTGTTGATGAAGAAAATGTGGATTTAAGTTGAAAACTTCTAGAAATTTCACAATGTCCACTCATACTCACTAGAAAGACAGCCGGAAATATGCCGAGCGTATACAACGGGAAAGAGTAGCTTGTCAGCTAGCCATTAAATAATAATACCCCAATGTATGGGTTTGAACGAATGAGTAAGGGATGGGAGCGAAAGAAATTGGAAGCGACGTAGCGCGCAACTGACAGAGCCAGCATTTCGGTGACGGTACACGAACCCATGAATGTATTTTCATTTATTGACACTTCCGAACACCAACACACATATAATCTGCTGCCATAACGTATTCACCATCACGTGAAATCTCTCCAGCCGTGAACCTATACAGCCACACTCGATTTTATATTTGAAATTTCGCCTTCCTACTGTTATCATTAAAAAATATCTATCTACTAGATTCCAATATTGTTTTTTGTGGTTACTCAATATGGAGATTCTTGACTTTAATAGTCTGTGACCAAAGCTAAATAAAAACAAATAATTTGAAATAAATAAAATAAAACTTCGTGGATTCCAATTTCCGACAATTTAATTTCATTGCGCCATGTGTATTACCATTCCATAGCATACATTTGTCTCATCCAAAACAATTTTAAGATAATTTAAGGGGGAATATTTAGGAAATCCACACTATTCCCTCTTGAAACTGGGTGGTGAAACACGAGTATAGCCGCTGTCAACTAAATTGGCTAATACAACTTAATACCAAAAACTCGGGTAGTAGCATTTTTGTTAATTGTGAAGATTCTCTGGATTTGAAAAAAAACTGTAAATATAGTAGATTATTATACATTAGTTGAAGGGTCAGAAATAGTACGTAGAGGGCTGAGTTATTTAATTTTTGTTTATCATACACACAAACGAAAGAAAATTTCCAATGATTAAAAAAATATTGAAAATTAATTATTTGTATATTTTTTTTAAAATACATAAGAACCCACCTTAATCACAGAAGAACATGGGATGTCACAAAATGGCACAAAAAGTACTTTCATATACAATAGTTAACATTTTTATTATAATTAACTAGGTAGGTATCCTTATCGAACCAAACCTAACCTTGTAGGCATGAACAATATATTTTTTCAAATGATATTCCAAGAGTCTGAAACATCTTGTGCTAAAACGACTTAATTTTTTTAAAGGCCCCTATCTATAATTATTTGCATATATAACAATAAAAAGATTAATAATGTTGTTATCATTAGAAATTTTCTTTTATTATGTGTATGGATGGTAAATAAATATAAAATCTCTCATAATTACGTATACATTTTTTATCAAAGATCCCCCACCCTATTCCCGAAGTTTAATCCTACTCTTTAAACGTTCTCAGTATTCCACATTTTATAAGAAAGTATAACTATTTAAATAGGCTACATGTTAAATTATTGTTTTAGCTTGTAAGTCATGGAAGTGGAGGGAAACAACACGACGATCAGTAAAGACCATACGGACGATATTTCATATGACCTCGCCGCCAAGTATTGGTCCGGTATTCCCGCAACAGTCGATGGGATGCTTGGTGGTTTCGGATTTATTTCCCACACAGACATCCAGGGATCACTAAAATTCCTCAGACAACTATTTAAGGTGTGAAATAGTTTGATCAATGCGTAGATATATTTAAAATATAGTTGCATATAGCCTACAAAGCATAGTATAGGAAAGACATGACACTTGTAAGCTCACAGAGTGTGACATAATTCTAGTTTAGACCTGCTTAGGTAGCTGTGTGGTCTAACACACTAATCTCATGTTGGACTAGAATGCCGAAGACTGGGAGATCAGGTGTACCAAAGATGGTTTTACCTGACACACTACCTCCACACAAATGTGGGTGCACTTCTTCTAAAATAAACCTCCCTAACCCATTAGTGTAATTAGTACATAGGTGTACAACCTGAACAGGTAATAAGACGCAGTGCTAAAAAAAATCTTGTTTGGTTTGAAAGTGATAAAAAGGTCCAAGTTTGAATCCCAGTCGGATATACTGATGTAGTTTCCCTCTCCCTTCTTACAATTAGAGGTATACTTCCTTTAAATACTTGCTTTTCTTTGTTGGTCGAATGGTCTAAGAGACTAAGGCATCATCCGCACATTAGACTGGAATTATGATACAGATCGGGGTTCAAATTCCAGTTGGGTGAGCTCAGAGTGGCTTTTCCTAAATGGTTTTCACTCCCTCTTTGCACAAATGTGGGTACACTTTCTCTAAATTAAACCATCATCCTTAACTCATCAGCATATTAGTAAATATATGAATAGCCTAAACAGGTAGTAAGACACGGTAAAATAAAATGTGCCCTAAAAAAATCTACCGTCCCCTCCCCAATACTGCTAAATAATAGCTTGGATGACGAATAAAATAATGTTTTAAAGAAAAGGGAATATTTTCATAAGTGCTTGGTTACAAAGAATATGTCTCTTGATCTTCAAGAACTAAGAGGAAATCTTTACCAATGTTTTAACTAGAAATCAGTTAAATCCATTTCTCCATGAATTCGTATCATTTTATCTACAAATCCCTCAACTGGAATCCTAGATAAGTCAAACATAAGTGTGTTACAATCTCCACGAGTTGGATTATGCTTTTCTTCACTTCAGATTTTGATCACATGAAGTGATCAATTTAATGGTCTGGGGTCTTGTTAGGTTTGCTCAAAAAATGATGAAAACTGTGCAGATATCTGTTTACATGGACAAGATCAGCATTTTTTTAAACCTTACGTAAAAATAAGTTTTCTACAATATTATAAACCTGTATAAAGCTAAAATTAATATTATATTCCATTCACGGTAGGAATTACTCTCTGAAAGGTCTTTTTTCCTACCAATATCCTACTATATAGTAGATTTATGGTAGGGGAAAAGGCCTTTCAGAAGTCAATTCCTACGGTGAATGGAATATACTTCCTAGATGATATGTTGGTCACATTTTTTAATCATAGAAACATGTCAACCTGTAGAGATGCAGTTAATTCAAACAGACTGTACACTTTGTTCGCATCGAAAATATTGTCTCACCTTAACTGATTATACTATGACCTTATCTTATGAACCAATCAAAGTAAGCATTCTAAGGGGTAAACCAAGAGTTCATTAACGTTACCTATTTGAATGGTTTAATCCTATCGCTTGGTTTTCCAACTAACGTGCCCCCAGATGCGGGGCCCTCCTGGCCGTCGCCAAGCCTTGGACTGCGGAGCAGGGATCGGGCGAGTGTCCAAAAACCTGCTGATACAAAACTTTGAAAAAGTGGACTTGGTGGAACAAAACCCCGTCTTCTTGGAACATGCCAAAAACTACATCGGCCCGTGTGACAAAGTGGGGGAGTTTTATAATTTTGGTAAGGTCTATTTTTGAAAATATAACTTTCACTTAGTTGTCCAAGGATCGCAAGTTTTAAACTAGTGCAAAATCCTGATATAACTCGTTAAATTGCACATATTGAATATTTTGTTTTTGTAAATTTTAAAAATGACACCTGAACACAGGAATCTAAAACCTGGATCCCTGGCATAACATGCATGCCATTGCTCTCTACCGCCGAGCTATCCATGATCCATCCTGTGCTCAGGATCATTCTAAATTCATTGGATTGCATTGTTTCGATCTCTTAAGTTCCGCTAATTATGAACAATTGTTAAATTTATCTATTAAATCTAACATTTCATGCCTTGATGTGTTGCTCATATGAAAACTTGAAAGATAATTTGAGATTTCCTTTTAAATGTCCAGGTCTCCAAGATTTTATCCCCGAGACAGCCAAGTACGATGTCATCTGGAGTCAGTGGGTTTTGGGGCACTTGACAGACGAACACTTTATCCAATTCTTCAAGCGATGCATGCAAGTTCATCCGTTTATATTATGTTTGATTATGTAGAATATTCAATAATAAAGATCATCATAATCATCAACAACAAAAACTGTTACCCAGTTTAGTGGCCGAGTGGTCTAATGCGTCCTCTACAAATTCGTCCGAATGTTTCTCCGAATTCAGACGTCACAAATGAATGTAATTCGTTCACACATTCGGTTTCATTCGAGTAAAGTTCGGTTCCTTAGAGGGGTGTAGTCACTCGTATCCTTTTGACTCGGGCCAAAAAAACCAACACACAGGTGAGTGGTGCTCGTTGAGCATTAACGAGCGAGTCCGAGTAAAGATGAGTGCACAGCCTACACATCCATCCACAGGCTTGCTCAGATATGCTCACTAAACGTGTAGAGGATGCACAAGACATCACTCTCGTATTGACTCGCCTGCTGATAACAGGAAGACGGAGGTTCAAATCTCGGCCGGGTCTACTGGAGGATGAGGGTGGTTTTCCTAAATAGTTTCTCACTCTCCTTCCAGGCAAATGTGGGTGGATTACCTTCAAATGGTTTCTTTTTTACTTGGATCCCATCAGATTAATTATGATATACAGTAAGCGTGTAACCTGTTTCCAGCCTGTGGCCAGATTAATTTAGTAAATGGCAAAGATTTATCTGATTACCAAACCCTTCCTTCACCTCTGACAAGACATCTTGTGAATGTGGGGAATACCAGGCCTCCANACCTCTGACAAGACATCTTGTGAATGTGGGGAATACCAGGCCTCCACCGTGGTTCGGATTCCACGTTAAACTGTAGGTCCTCCATTTCATCTCACACTCACCCTACCATAACACATTAGCGTAAGTGCGTGTAACCCGAACGGGTAGTAAGACGCAGTGCTAATAATAATAATAATAATAATAATAATAATAATTTAGTAAAATACCTCCATTTTCCTCTTCTGCCATTCTTCCCTGTCTCTCACACTTGATTTTATCCTCTCCTCCCATCTCTTCCTTGGTTTCTTGCGTTCTTTTCCCTCCTAGCTTTACTCCTATTATTCTGCTTGGGATCCTTTATTTTTTCTTGGTTCTACTATTTTTCAAATTAGACGGTAAAACGTTTCAATTCTGTTTTTTAAAGTATACTACAGAAATCGCACTAAGCTTTCTATAATCTCCTCCCCCGCTCCCCGTGCATCTTTATATTTGTCCGAGTTATAGACCTACATTAATTACGTTAATACGATAGGACCCGCCTCGATGGCGTAGTTGGCTAACGCGCTTGTCGTGTTGAGCTCAACCGCTGAGAACGGGGAGATCGAGGTTCGAATCTCGGTTGGGTGAACTGAGAGTGGTTTTTCCTAAATGGTTTTCCACTCTTCCTCCACGCAAATGCGGGTTCACTTCCTCTAATTCAACCTTCCCAATTCCTAATCCATTAGCGTAGTTAGTACTTAAAGCGTATAACCCGAACGGTTAGTAAGACGCGGTGCTAAATATATATATAATACGATAGGGGTGAGGAAGGTAGAATTTCAGAGGAAATATACTTGTATAGGTGTGATATAATTTTAGGAAAAACCACTCTTCGTTACGCACAACCGAGATTCAAACCCCGATCCAGTCGTAACACGAGAGTGACATGTCAGACCATGCGACCACCGATGCTGGTAATAAGTAATCTTATATGGAATTGTGTGTCTGTATTTTAAAATTAAATAAAACTGATTTGTTATAATAATGCATTTGTGATCGACAGAAACAGTCTGAAGCCGTCCGGGGTGATTGTAGTGAAGGAGAACCTGTCTTCCGAAGATGTGGAGATCGATCCTGTGGACTCCTCTGTGACCCGACCCCACGCGTTGCTCCGTCATCTGTTCCAACAAGCCGGCCTGAACTGCTTCAAGGAGGCCAAACAATCCAGTTTACCGAGCGGACTTTACGAGGTGAGGATGTTTGCCCTTCGGCCGAGTAGGTGGACATCAACGGGTGAACCTCGGCTCATAGACGAGACGGTCACAAGCACGAGTTGATTGCCTGCGTGAAGAGAACTAAGTGGCTCACATTTTACAAGTGATCGCATTCTTTTGTAGGTCTGCATCGAAATTTGTGTTGAATGAAAACCCAAGTTTTATCAAGTTGTGAAAATATTTCAGTATCCTTACAGTGAAACAAATGTGATTTTCTACTATAGAAGCCAGAAGAAAGGAAGATGACACATTTCCCCCCCTCTCTTCTTAAGTGCAAGTTTAATGAACAGAGCCTACCTAAGTTATTTTTTATCAGTTTAGTTTATTAGAAAATAGAACTGTAACCTCCATTTTCATTTAGTTAGTCTATATTACGTTGTTTTATTCTATTTCTATTATTGTATAATAAAACAATTTTATTGGATTAAATAGCCGAGCTTTTATAGTTTATGTTAAATATCATATTCTTTAAATTGAAAAATAAAAAACCTGGACATGGGAATCGAACCAGGGACCTTTGGTTTAGTACACCAATGCACTTACCACTGAGATATCCAGGAGTCGTCCCATATCCAGGGCTATTTTTTACCCTGCCTTAAAATATGAGTGAATGACCCTGTGCTAGCCCAGCCTTTGACGCCGAATTTTAAACCATATGGTTGAACATACGGTAAACAAGTTTTTTACAATGATGCGGACACGCAATTGATGAAAATACTTATTCAGTTAAATATTTCAAAATACAATAAAATAATCATAAAATCATGTATTGTATGTAAGAAAATGACATCAATTTTCTCTTTTCCAAGTAAATACGATGCCTGTATTAAAAGGTATTGATGTATGCAATATATTACACAAACTCAGTAACGTTCCAAAACGAAAAATAAGTAGTTTTAATTATGTTTAAAATATTGTTTCGAGTTGGACAAAAAGAAATTATTTAAAAAAATGAAATGGTATGAGAAAACTTAAGTTATTTTTAATGTAATATATAAGAGGTAATTAAAGATCTTTACATTTATAACAAAACTGTGATCTTTTACAAGTGTTGGCAACCCAAAACCTAAACATATGATTTTCGAACTGTCATCCAGGTAAAAACCTATCGTGAACGGAATATATCTTCCTGTCCTTCCACCAATCTTATCCTTTCACTTGCACACTTCTGTTCTTCCCATCTATTTCTTGGCTTCCCCTGTGGTCTTTTTCCTACACTTTCTTTCACATCCTCATTACATGCCCATACCATCTCAGTCTTGCTTCATCTACTTTCTCACGTAATCCCTGTACCCTAACTCTATCCTGGATCTCTCACGACAGCTAACATGCTACTCACAAACTTCATTCCTATGGCCTCCACTTTCTTAGTCTCTTTTACATTTAGAGATGTGGTATCGAAAGAAAAGTATTGATAATAAGTATCAGTATCAAAATTTTGATCTGGAAAAGTGGTTGCTTTTTTAATCTAGTCATTAATAATTTCTTACCTGCTATGACCAGTTAAACTTCTCCATTTTCTTCTTTAAATATTGACAGCCAGTGAGTTCAGTTGAGATTCTCAGGACTAATTAATTAATGGTGGGGGTGGATCACATAGACGATTAAATAAGTTGAAATTTATGAAGTAGATGCTGAAGTTTTACTTTAAATGAACATTAATAGACATTTTTAACAACTAATTAAATAATATAAAGAAAACTGTTGCACCATTTCTAATGCTTCTCTAGTTTCTTGACTTTCTTCACCTTCATTGTAACTTTACAACAATAAAGTGGCGCCGGATTGAATCACAATAACCCAATCGAATAATCTGAATCGAGTGACACTAATCGTCACACGATGAAAACAGCCGAGGAATAAAGTTTTTTTCCGACTCGCAACACGACGTAACAGCATTCATGAGACGAATTAGCCCCTAATACTCATTCGTGTGTAACTACCCACCCAGGTGGACAAATACGCCTTGAAATTATCTGTGACAAATTTACAGGTGCATCTTGTCACAGCTTCTTCGCGTTTTCTTTATTATTCAAAATGGCTGATATGGAAAGTGGGAAATGAAAAGAGAATTTAATTTATAATTTTTATCTAGAAATGTAGATGCAAACACATGCATATGTAAAATAATTTCATCAACTCCACAATGTAAGTAAATATTAAAACTATATTGATAATTTACTAAGCTTGTAAGTAAGCATGTGTGAATTAATTATTAATATAGGCCTTCAACTTCGACTTTTTGCAATTTTCAAGCTTCACTTCACATACCCTTAGTTTTTAATACTTTAAAACAAATTCTACAAGATGCTGTTTCGCTATCTAACTTTTTTAAGTACCGCTTCTTACTATATGTTCGGGCTATATGCTTGAGTACTAATCACACTAACGGGCCAGGAATTGGGAAGGGTGAACTTAGAGGAAGTTAGCTTGCATTAGCTTGGAGGTAGAGTGGAAAACCTATACTCGGTTCACCCGACCAAGATTTGAACCTGTATCTCTCTGTCCTCGGCAGTCTAGCTCGACACGAAACTAGCGTGTTAGCTTACTAGACCACCGCGGGTTCCAACTTCTTAAAAAAAAACTTCCATGATTTACTTATGGGAGGTGATTTTTTTAAACTACATTCATCGTTTACATACTTTATAAAGATTGCTTATTGACTATTGACAAACAATAGAAGACTCCACAAAATCTTTTGTTTAGTTTGTAATGGCTGTGCTCACTGATAAAGGAAGGGATAGTCGGGCATCAGGATGTATTGATAAACAAAGATGAAAGAACATATTAATATGAAGAGCTAAACGAGGTTGAGTGCTAGAGTCGCTTCTCGCTTGGCAAACAGAAAATGTCTAATTTGTTCCTCCACAGTCAACCTTGGTAAACATTTAGTCCCACCATGAGTTGTGTCTTTCGATACTGGAGAGTGAGCACTAATATCAGTAAAATGTATCGAGTAAAAACATAAAAAATATCAAAATGAAAATATCAATACTGTTTTCACATCCCTACTTACATTCAATACATTTTAACCAAACGGTTATATTCCAATATTACTCACTTAAGTGTGCTAGCAATCGTTCCCAATTTAAACCATAAAAAATTGTTAAAAAAAACTTCTTTTGCTTAATTAGCAAGTGGTACTGCTTTTCACTAATCTACTTTTATCCTGCAAATTAAATAATAGTGCCTAGTGAATCAATAGTAAATTGGTAATGCTAAAATATATTTATTGGTTTAATAAGTGTGGGCAAAATATAAAACACAAGAAATGCTCAATACATAAAGCAATTTTTAATGTTTAAGAAACCATACATGTCCATTAATTAGACTTTCACCGCAAACTTTCTTGGGGGGTTTGTCCTCCTCTTCTTAATTTCCTTGGGGGTCTTGATGCGGCGCTCGTGCTTGGTGAGCGCCCGGCGAATCGATCTCGTCTTCTTTGGTCGCAAGTCCAAAGGCTTGTACTTTTTGTTCTAAACAAACCAAACAATAACGAAGATTTAAAAGTTGCCGATAAGACTAGCGATGAGTTGAATTTGTATTGATGCAAACAAAAATGATGACATCTTTGGTTAATAACTTCTCAATGGCTGTCCATACCATTCAGCCATCGATGCAGGTATTTCAATTTTAAAAGTTTTTATGGCACTGCTTCTTACTACCTGTTCAGGTTATACGAGGGCGACTATAATCCTCCAAGAAAAGTTGAGGACATCCTTCTCACAACTAAATACCATCCTGGTCTACAACGTATCAACACCATCCTTAAAAGTGGTTACAAATTCCTAACCAGTTTCACCTAGACCCAAAACCTTCTTAGTTCACCCCCAAGAGTCACTTTCAAACGGCCATCCAAACTCCACAATATTCTAGTCCATCCCAAACTTCCTGACCCCAAGAGAATCCGAGAAGAAACACCGACTACCGAAGGTTCATCATACCCCTACGGTGGCACCCGTTGTAGCACATGTGGAATCTACCCACCAACTACATCCTTCAACAGCAAAACCAATAACTTGATATATCAACTACAGAGCAAATCATGTGATGCAGAATATATCGCCCTTACTACAGGTTCTCTCAGAGAGCGAATGAACAATCATTGTTTTGACACAAACCACAAAGATCCGGACAAGCCTGTACCCATCCATGCCGGTACCCACAACCAGGACTTTAAACACGCTACACCGCCAAAATATGAAGAGCAGTTCCCAAACAGTGCAACAGTTCTCAACTAAGACAGTGGGAACTGGCCCACCAATGGATTACCAAATCAAGATTACCACCAGGCCTCAAGAGAAGATTAACATTTTTCAAATTATTATCATTATTAGTTTGTTTTATTAATTTGATATATAGGCCTATATAAATACTAACCATAGCCAATAAATTTATCTTTACTCCCAAAAACAGTTAGCACAGTGTTTTCCAACCGTTTTTCTTTAAATTCNCACATCCTCCCTCTTTCCCTAGGTCAGGATTCTTACAGACATATGAAACAAACATTTAAAGACTTTTCAAGGACTTTTTAAGGACTAAGGGTGGTATGCAAGAACGTATAGTGAATGCTTAGTGGACCGATAGTGGTCACGAGAACACTATCGCTCCACCTTTTAACCTATGATGATGCGAGCAAACCTATGCTAGTGTCAACAAAGCATCCACTTAGTCAAGTTCTTGCGTAAGGCCCTAAAACTGCTATTTCTCATACTGCCTAGAGCTAAACAAACCAATAAAAATATTATAAATCGTACCAAATTTTAAATAGATGGAAAATGATCCCATCCCATGGGTGCGACTATCTTTGAGTTGACGACGCGATAACAAATAAAGCAAACACAGCGAGAAGAGCAGCCGAGATTAAAGCAAACAGCAGTCAACAGCCAACGCTTGATCAAAGAGGATGTGCTAGATATTTCACGCCCCAGTGCGTCTTAAATCACAGCCTTTACGGCCATACTTCACAACCATTTAAAAAAATAAATATTGAAACTTGAAAATTCCAGGACTTCCCAAGGCCCAGAGGAATTTAAGGACTTTTCCAGACCTTGGAACAGAAACACATCAAATTCCATGTCTTTTCAAGGACTGTACAAACCCTGTTAGGTGGACTTTCTTCATCAAATTTACTCTCATGGGTAAATAATCCCCTCCCTCCCCACCTTTCTTTAGTTTTATCAATTTCCATTATTAAAAAATTATAATTATGTAGCCATTGGGCCACCTAGTTTTTAAACAAAATATATTTTTACTAAAAAACATATTCTAACTTCGATTCGTTTCGAGAATATTTCTAGTACAGGACATGAAAGAGTAGACTTCACACTTATACTTGAGATCGCGGTTCTAGCAAGTTTGATGTTAACTAATTAGATTATTTTGATGTCTTAAGTAGGGATATCAAACTCAATTCTTCGATACCTCGATTCTTACTTCTATCGAAAGAATCGATAACCAATCTTGATGATATGATTCCCAATAATAATAATATATATAATATTTAGCAACGCGTCTTACTACCCGTTCAGGTTATACGCTTTAAGTACTAATTACTCTAATGGATTAAGAATTGGGAAGGTTGAATTAGAGGAAGTGAACCCGCATTTGCGTGGAAGGAGAGTGGAAAACCATATAGGAAAAACCGCCCCCAGTTCACCCGACCGAGATTCGAACCTCGATCTCCCGTCCTCAGCAGTAGAGCTCAAGACGACAAGCGCGTTAGCCAACTACGCCACCGAGGCGGGTTGATTCCCAATACTTCCGATTCCTAGCTTTCAATAAAAGCATTGACAGCTAAGCAAAACAGAAATATACAAAATGAGTGGAAATAGATTATTTCTATATTAGTTTATTTACCGTTAATTACTATATATTTTAGTTCAACTAATGACAATAAACATATTTACATATGAGGTCGGAACAGTAATGAAATAAGAAATGTTCAAGAATGAAATCAAGAACCAAAAAAATAAAGAGTTTAAACTTAAGAATCGGAACCAAGGAAAACGGGTATAGTGACGTATCTAGTCTTAAGAAATCATTTCAAGCTAACAAACCAAATCCTACATTCTTCTAGTTTTGATTTTGACATTACTAGTGGAAAATTTCACCAACCTTAAATAGCTTCCTCAAGTTTTCCTTCTGTTTCTGGTGCATCACAATGTGTACTCTTGCAATGGCTTTTCGTACCACACGACTATGAAATAAAACAAAAAAAAACCAGTAAAGATTTTTTTCAGCAGTTGAAAATGTTTTGTATCTTTTTTTTATAACATTGAATAGGGTATAGATAGACCAGTGGTGGAGAACCTTTAGGAGGGGACGCACCTGCACAATTATTACTAGAACAACTTTTAATACAGGCATCGTATTTACTTCGAAAAGAGAAAATTGTTGTCATTTTTTTTACATACAATACATGATTTTATGATTATTTTATCGTATTTTGAAATATTTAACTGAATAAAATATTTTCATCAACTGCATGTCTGTATCATTGTAAAAAAACTTGTTTACCGTTATGTTCAATCATATGGTTTAGAATCATCAGTCGCCATTTTGAAGCTATGTTCGATAGAAGTTTTTGTGAAAGTGGTGTTAATATCTTTTTTAAGGGGAATAAAACTATAAATAAACTTTGTGTCTGACCTCAAATAAATATATAAATAATAGTGGCCTAAATTACCGTGGTTAACTATCACATTAATATATTACCAACTGTTTTCATTACAGTCAACCAAAGTGATAGATGTCAGCTGTTGGCGTAGTGATATATTAGGGATAACTTCTAGTAACATTTCGAGCTGTCATCCAGGTAGCTCGTGAATGACTTATAGTAGCCTAGTGGTGATTTAATGTATTTATTAATACTTCTTAAGCGTCTACTGTGAGTAGTTTTCTTTTTTTTTAAAGTAACCGACAGAAATTTTGTAAATGATTAACTATTGTTTTGTTATCTTTTTCTAAATAAACTTGAGTGTACTCCAGAAACAACCTAAAGCAGCTGATCAAGACAGCTCAAGTGCAACGAGCAGATCACTAAAGATATCAATTGCATAGGAAATTTTTTGACATGTTATAATTATTGATGAAAAATTTAAAAAATCAACCAAGCTAACCAAACCTTTCATGTGTGAATAAATGAAAATTACCGGGCTTTGCCTATTCTTGTGTGTTAATAAATAAACATTTCTATTTTTTTCTAGGAACCGCGCTTAAAATTAGCAATTAGATGTGTTTTTAAAGATTATTTCATCACATTTATTTTGTTATAATCGGAAACTTCAAAATATTGTGTTTAGGTGCTAGAAAACATTAAACCATCATTATGTGACAGTAAATAAGAAAATTCCTATCCTCTGAAAAGTCGTTTAATTTAGATTAAGAAGTCTTACATTTTGGAAAGCTTTGAAGCAGCCCCTCCAGTAACTTTTGCAACCCGAAGGTTGGTAAGTTCAGTTTTCAGTTCATCGAGCTGTTTAAGTAGCTCCTTTTTATCCTTCGTGCGAAGCTCCGAACACTTCACTTTCCCCTGGAAACAAAATATGTTATAAATTTAAGCATGTTTAAACAATAAAAACAACCTACCATAACCTAAACTCGTGCGTCAAGAGTATGAATAATAAGGTATGTGTTACTCAACAACTTAAAATAATGTATTTAAAGTCAAGAAGTATCTATATCGATAATAATGTAACTTGTCAATATAATGGTAATTAATGGATGGTTTTGATATTTTGAAGATATTAATACAATTTGCTTTAAACTCACCATAGTGTCTTCCTTGGGTCCGGAAATGGAATTTTATTAACGTGACCAACCACAATCCAGTTTTAATTTGTCTATATTTTAATTTACAAAATGATAATCAATAAAACAAAGAGGTTTTTATTGAACTCTTAAAAAATTGTTAATTTATTTTTTATATGAAAACACTCTTTAATATTCTAAGAATTGTATTTTGTTTGGTAAAAATTTGACTTGAAAACCATTACCAACAGGCTATTTTATTAAAATAGTCAAAACATAAACTAATATAACTTTTGCAAATAAAATATTCATAAACCGAGAATTAAAATAGAATAAATTTCTTAAAAAATAAAAATAAAATTTAAAATTAGTAGTTTATGAGCTTATTTAGTTTTTATAAAACTCACTTTACAGCTCACTTGATAAAATGATGTCAGTTTAGGTTGGGTCACTGTTGTTTTGTTGGAGTGTTGACAACTGGTTCGAATTTAAGTATTATCAAAATAAATAAGGACACTCATTTCTCAATGGCAACAAATACGTTTAGTTCGGCTTTTCGGAAAATAGATGTAGACCAATATAATGAAGACAACTACAGAGAAGAGGAGGTAGTTGAATTGCAGTCACCACCAGGAGGCCCTGACGAGAACGAAGTTGTGGGTCTTATGAATCAGTATCCTTTATAATTAAATTAATGGATTAACTTATTTCACGATTTGTGGAAAGTAACTTCTGATTAATAACGTAGCAATGTATTATTACACTTATCAATAACATTGTGTACTTATAGGGCATTGTTGTGTGACTGTCATGTGTTTGAGGTCCATCGTGTGAAGGAGGATGTGGGCTAAACTTACAGGGGAGGGGATACGCGGGATGGGTGCATGGCAACCCTACGTAAATGTTTCAAATACTGTGTTGGGTCTATTTATGAAGAAGTTAGGTCCTATAGATGTGCTCTGAGTTCAGGGCTGTGGGACAAACATACAAGTGTGTAGAGAAGGACGCAGCAAGATTGGGAACTGTAAATAAAAGGAAGTGGACAGGTGCGGAAGTTTTATTTTGTAAACATGGCAGTGGTGAAATGGAATAATTTGAGTGGGGAGGGAAAATGTTGCTAAATTAAATAATAATAATATTCAGCACCGCGTCTTACTACTTGTTCAGGTTATACGCTTTAAGTACTAATTATTATTATTAGCACCGCGTCTTACTACCCGTTCGGGCTATACGCACTTACGCTAATGTGTAATGGCAGGGTGATTGTGAGATGAAATGGAGGACCTACAGTTTAACGTGGAATCCGAACCATGGTGGAGGCCTGGCATTCCCCACATTCACAAGATGTCTTGTCAGAGGTGAAGGAAGGGTTTGGTAATCAGATAAATTTGTGCCGGGACCGAGAATTGAACCCCGGCCGCCAGCACAGAAGTCTGACACCTTACCCCTAGACCGCCAGGTCACCTTTAAGTACTAATTACTCTAATGGATTAAGAATTAGGAAGGTTGAATTAGAGGAAGTGAAACCACATTTGTGTGGAGAGAGAGTGGAAAACCATTTAGGAAAAACCACCCCCAGTTCACCTGACCGAGATTCGAACCTCGATCTCCCCGTCCTCGGCAGTCGAGCTCAACACGACAAGCGCGTTAAATGTTGCTAAATTGAAGAGCAAATTATAATGGTGGGGATATTGACACTGAGCCACTTGGCCTTGAGGCTCGATCGGGAGGGGATTATAACTCAGCAAACCTATCTTATTGGAAACTTATAATTTACCTATTTGTCACTACATTCCCTTCCAAATAGTTTTTGTTATTATAACTTATTTTAGTTGTAGGAAACGTTTCATCAGTTCTGTAACCAACCCAACATTGTTCACAGCTTGACTCAGTCCACTTACTCGCTATTTTAATGCCGGGATCATGATCAACTTAACTTTAACCTAACCTAATGTTCACTTAAAGTTAACTTAAGAAAACATGTGTAATCACGATTCACGTAACTTAACATAACAAATTGATGCAAATATTTTCATTCTCGAGTATGATCTGTGATTTGGACTATTTGTACAGTGATAATCTGTGAATGTTTACAGTTTTCAATCGACTTAATAAATATCTTTTACCAAAATTTTGATAAGTTTAGATTTCCTATTTTAGTTTAACTATTTTGTTTCAATGTATGATCACTAGAACTTATGCTAAAGAGTGAACTTTGTTCATAAAACCAACAAATTAATTACCATATAGCCCTGTTGATGTCACTAGCATAATGATTGGCTGGTAAGATCACGTGATACCCTTTAAGTAACATTCACTTAAAGTAAAAGATCTCTAAGGACATCTCTTACGTTAAGTTAACTGCATCGTGATCGCTTCCATTTAAACACACGAGGAGATCCTTTACATTAAGTTGATCGTGATCTCAGCATAACAGGATATTAATAAGATTTTTTTTTGGGGGGGTGGTGATGGTGGGGTTTGTTTTAAAGTCCTCAAAGTAATTAACATTTTTTTTAATTAACACTATTATAGGCCTCTCTGTAGCTGTTGTTAATTTTACAGTTTCTGTTATTCTATTCATAGCAACAAATAAAAGATTTAGTCTGAACGGAAATGGAACCAGCTTCGGTTGTCAACTGATCTAAAATTGTCACTCTCGCTGCCAATGACGGGGATATTGGGGCTTAAATCCCGGTCGGGTGTACTAAGAGTTTATTTTTACTAGATAATTTTCTCTCTCTCTCTCTCTCTCTACACTAATGTAGTTATATACTTCCTATAAACATAACCTTCCTCATCCACTAAACCATTATCGTAAATTGTACCTAAGCTTATAACCTGAACAGGTATCAAGACATGGTGTTAAACAAAAATAAAACAAGCATTGGTGAGCATGCAGGCTTGACATCATGCTCATTTGGTTTGTCGATACCCCACTAGTATAATTAGTAGATGTGGAGAGCCTGGATGGGTAGTAAGACATAGTGGGGAAGGGGGAGAGGATCAAAAACTGGGGTTTGAGCGCTTGTAAGTTATCAAGGGCTGGGTCACGATGGTCTTGGAGAGAAAAATTGTGGTCAAACTCGGCTCACTGGTTGTGAGTTTGGAACACTAGTATTATACAAGTCTCGGCATGTTTGATGTAAATAAGGGAGATTTCTTTAACGCTTGACAGAGGGAAGCACGTGGATGCCTTGAAAACTGTTCTACGGAATGCTCCACTCGGTTCCAAGAATCAACAAATTAAGGTAAAGCTTGTAGACCCTACTATTTATTGTCTAACCTATTACAGTAATTGGAGGTAAGCAACCGCTCGTTCGATTAATTGCACCAGTACATGACTAGTGAAGCTTAGAAGATGGAAATTATATTCTAGTTATCAAGTATCATATCATTTAGCTTGAAAAATAACACCCAGACACTGGAATCGAGCCCGGAACATAGGTTTAGTGCTAGCAATGTACAATTAATTAATTGTAAGTTATCTCCATTTGTAAATTTAATTGTACTAAGGGGCCACCTACATGTATTATGTAACGAACTAAAGGAGGGAAGGGAGGGGTCCATCGTAGTATTATGCCACCTGACATGGAAGAAAGGGGGAGGGGGAGATGACTTAGGCTAGCGTAACATAACAATGTTTTAGTTTATAAAACAAACAATAATTTATTTATTTATTTTAATTTATCAAATTAAATTTAATGGAATATTTATTTACGGGAGTACTAAATTGTTTCTCATGTTCAATTTCAAAGATGCGATCAATCATATCACAGTGTCACCATTTTGTATATTTAAGAATCAAGTAGCCAAAGTTATTATATTGGTTTTTTAGTGAAGATTTTCTCGCATCTAGATATCATATCTTGAAACACGGGAATCGAACCCAAGACGTTTGGCTTAGTACGTCAATGCCCTTACAATTATTATAATAATTGTACAAATGGCTAAAATAATCCAACTACCGAGTCGAAGGTGGCTGCGTTATCTGGTAACTCATGATCTTAATAAATCACACATTTGTAGCCAACAATTTCCGCACTTCCATCATAGACTCTGCCTTAAAATATGAGTGAAGAATGACCCTGGGCACGGGACGATTCCTGGCTAGCTCAGTGGTTAGAGCATTGGCGTACTAAGCCAAAGGTCCCAGGTTAGATGCCCATGTCCAGGTGTCAATTTTCAGAATATATTTAGATGCGAGTAGGGTGACCTGGTGGTCTAGAGGTAAGGTGTCACACTTCTGTGCTAGCGGCCGGGGTTCAATCCTCGGTCCCGGCACAGATTTATAAGATTACCAAACCCTTCCTTCACCTCTGACAAGACATCTTGTGAATGTGGGGAATGCCAGGCCTCCACCGTGGTTCGGATTCCACGTTAAACTGTAGGTCCTCCATTTCATCTCACAATCACCCTACCATTACACATTAGCGTAAGTGCGGATAACCCGAACGGGTAGTAAGACGCGGTGCTAATAATAATAATAATAATAATAATAATAATAATAATAATAGATGTGAGTAAATCTTCACTAAAACAAATATAAGAGCTTTGGCTATTTGATTATTAAATACGTTACTGTCAAACACGTTTCAGGACAACGCGTTGAACCTGACGATGCGAGTGTTGCTAGCCATCAAGTCGTCGCAGATAGAAGACGCCGTCAACGCGTTGGACCGAGATCAAGTGGACGTCCTGATGAAGTATGTGTACAGAGGGTTCGAGACCCCGTCCGAAGGTAGCAGCGGTCACCTCCTGGTGTGGCACGAGAAGGCGTACGCTGTAGGGGGGGTGGGCAGCATCATGAGAGTTCTCACCGACACCAAGAAAGCGTAAAAAGTATCGCGCTGTGTTAGACAAACACACCCGGTAACTTTCACTAAACAACCGAGAGAGACTTTGTAAGCGTAATGTCGGATTGTGTTTTTATCAAACAGTCACTATAATCTGTTTGAAAAACTAGTTTTGATGAGAATGGTGTACGCTTCCCAGGACATATTTCAGACATTGTTTCTTGGTCATACACCAAATTATTATTATTGATAATAATACACACAATACAAAGATTTGAACAATACCAACTTTAATATTATTGGTCAAGTTTTCTATGGTTAGAAAGTCAAATCAAATCTTCTAACGAAACTACACAGAGTAAACTGTCTCACATAGCGATCATAACAAAAACTCTAACAAAGTAAATATTTAAATGTTGTCTTAGATATGTTAACTTACAATCATTAATACAGGATGTTCGTGAACTCATAGCCCAAACTTCACATATATCTTGTTTGAACTTAAAGTAATACATCCCTATTCACTAACATTCGGAAAACTATGCTAATACCATTAAACTGTGTTTGAAGTTTCACCATAGAGCGCCGGGAGAGCAAAGCTGTTCAAGCATGTGTGTACAACAGGTTGCATAGGGGTTAGGCGCGTGGCACTGCACATGTAATAATGGCAAGCACTTTATGTGATGTAGGACCGTTAATGACGACCCTCAGAACGTATTCCCATCTCTAGATGGACTGGTGTGTTGTTTACTATTAATTGTAGAGTTTTCTACTGCCGTGATCCAAGATGTCGAGGTATGCAGTGCCACGCACCTAACTCCTATGCAACTTGTTGTACATGCATGCTTGAACAGCTTTGCTCTCCCGGCGCTGTACGCCGAAATTTGGTGGAACACAATTTAATGGTATTAACATAGCTTTCTGGATGTAATTGTATAGATATCTGGTATTAATTTTTGGTCCAAACAAGTTATATGTGAAATTGTGCTATGAATTTCTGAACATCCTGTATACTTTTAATGAAAATATCCCAACAAAACCTAACCTTTTAAGCTTCAATAAATAAGAAATTTGATTAAGTTGGAAAGGGTAGTATTAAAGGAGGAAGCCCTTTAATCCCCATAGTTATCGGACAAACACAACCAGGCCCCAAACCAGTAATTTAACACTTAAACTGAATGTATGAATGGTGTAATTAATGGATTATAAGGAGAAATAACTTTAGTTTTTTACTATTTCCTCTGAAGGTTCATAATTTTTTCCACGATTTGGATTCGATATTTAGATTTGTAAAATATTAGATTTGATTAAAACGAGCAAGATATTTAAGGAAAAACATGTTAACACTTTTGGTTTCATGTTGGGACTTTTCCATTGGTTTGAATTTTAATGTTATTATTTAGCACCGCGTCTTACTACCCGTTAGGGTGGTACGCTTTCTTTAAGTACTAATTACGCTAATGGATTAGGGATTGGGAAGGTTGAATTAGAGGAAGTGGACTCGCATTTGCGTGAAGGGAAAGTGGAAAACCATTTAGCAACCTCACCCCGACCGAGATTCGAACCTGGATCTCACTATCCTCAGCAGTTGAACTCAACACGACTAGTGCGTTAGCCAACTACGCTACCGTGGTGGGTGAATTTTAATGTTCTTCTGTGTTTTAAGTGAGGGCTTTTTTTTTCCCCTGGCCATAGAAAATTTTCAAATGATATTAATATTGTAACTCATCATCATCATCATCATCATCATCATACGTTTCCACCTCTGCGGGCCATCTGGCACATCCTCTTTCATTCCTGTCGGGGGCCCTCAACCACGCGTCTCCAAGTCCTTCTGCCCTTCTCCATTCTCATCACATGACCTAACCAAAGCAACCTTTTTCTCTTCAGTGTCTCTTCTAACGATATAACTTTTAAACAATCCCTAATTAATTATTTCTGCTGCCTGCAATCTACTTAAATCTCTCTTCGTCCATGTCCAGTAACTATTCAATATAATATGTCACTTTTAGGAAAATGGCTTGTCATGTTTTGAGGTATTTTGCGATACTTGGATGAAGGCACCATCTTCCAAATACATGTACAGTAAAATCTCACTTAATGGATTCTTATTTACAAAGAACAGCTTAAATTTCTCCGGCAAAATAACTTGGTCTCCTATGGTGAAACAACCTCCTAATAACGGACTCGGACACTTATAAATGATGGATATTTATCCGTAACAATCTGTAAACATCAGACAAGAATTGAGAACACCAGTCCATGTAGAGTATTTTACCGCAGGAATGTCGTCATCTCGCGTGAAGTATGAGCAGTCCTACCGTCCCTCTCTTATGAGAGTTTCTAAAATAACCTACATATTATTACTATTCCGCATACAATACTGCAGAGTGTGGTAATTAGATTGTTTAAGTTGGTATTCAAAGTATAAAGGTTCATATGGAGTCAAATGTGTTGAGAAAATATGATTTAAAATAAATAAATCCAAATAACAAACATCTCTTAGTAATGAACTTTTTTCTATCCAGAAAGGTGTTTCCTAGTAAGAGATTTCACTGTAATATAATATATATTTAATAAAAGATGTATAAAAATAAAGCACAAAAACACTAAAAAAACATTTATACAAATTTGAATATTTCACTGCTCTTACATCGTCCTGAGAAATGAATGGTATCGGAACTATTCTTGTAGTGTGTATTAATAACAATATGACAAGGGAAAATGTCCAATGTGTCGCAAGAAGTGTACTTTTCCAGTGATGATTTGTTTAGGCTTATGTCTTGCACAGTTGAACTTTATTGTACCTTTACCATAAATAAAAATTGACTTATCTCACAACCTTTTTTTTTCTTTTAAAAAGAAACCCCCTTTTAATTGTTGAAGGAAAATTGTCACCAGATGGCTGTATTAAATTAAACATTGAAAGAAGGGCAACGTCTGCAAACTTATTAGAAAACTGTAGGCCTCAAAGTTCACAACAAAACACATAATTATGTCATTTTCAGGGAACATAAGTCCCCTTATTCAGTAGGAGAGAGTAAAAAACAACCTAGACTATGGTAGCATAGGGGTGCAAAATATGTTAGAGATCCAATATTTCCCCAGAGCAAACATTTAAAAAAAATCCCTGAAAACCATAGCACTCAAAATAAAACATTGAAATTTTTGTATGGAGGCTGAAGGGAAAAATTCAAATATACTTTTAATCAAAGTTATTAGTGATTTTTATAGTACCTACCTTATAACAAATATTAGTTTTCTCCCATCTCCTTGTGTTCATTACATATTGATACCAGTACACTTACCGGTGCCAACATTTCATTTTACAACTTGAAAGTAAGAGGTAATGGAGTGTAATTCCGGGAGGCCTTGGTTTAATTGTTGATTTTCATAGATTTTTCATTTTTTCGTAGACCCTCCACTACTGCATGGTCTATCATTATCAACCACACTAGGGGAAATACTATCGCTATTTACAACTATGATTTTTTTTTTCCCTGATCACATAATTAATGTTTTACAAAACTTCCAATACTCCCTTGATCCTTACTTCTAGGGTTTTCTTGGGGATGTTTATTAAATACCTGATATCAGAGTTTATCATGTCTGCCACGCCATTCACAATAAGCACAGTTGATGGCTTGTTTGCTCTTAAAAGTCGACATAATAAATATTTGTTTCACTAAACCATCTCATTTTTTATAAGCATTTATCTATTGTACAAACCCTAATAGGTCCACTAAAAACCACAATTTCAAGGCTACACAATTATTACAATACACATGTCACGAGTTTAAATAAACTGCATGAACATTGCCATGTGATTAGGCCACGATATAAGGGTGACTGAATTCAAACTAAAACCAAACATCCCTCACTCTTCCCTACCCCTCCGCCTGCCCGCCATAGCTACCAAACACCCGTGGTAGGGTAGTTGACTGATGACTCATCACTCAATCACGCCAGTGGCCAGGTTGAATTATTAGATTTTTCCTTTGCCCCTTTATCTCAACCTCTGACTTCTTCTCTAGAACTCTTGACACATTATCTTAGCCCCTATACACCGCAACTCTTTGTGCTTACACCGACACTGCCTCACTAGGGCATATACATGTTGAGTGTCATCAGACTTAGTTTTTCAACAAACGAAACTACCATATTAGAGCCAGAATGTACTAAAAACATCCAACTAAATTATTGGACTTTTCCCTGGCCCAAATTTCCCCAGGACTGCTTTAATTTCCCTCGAACCTCGTCCGGACATATTCTGCACCCCTGTGGTAGCATGGTTATAAGTTGTACGCTGAAAATTTATAATCATATGTTTTGTTGTGTTTTAACTGAGAACTTTTGAGTTCTACAGTTTTCTGGTGTTTAGTCCTTGCTCTTTTATCATATTTTTAATATTCGATTTAAAATAACTGTTTGGTTACATTTTTCCTTTCTTCTAATTAAGTTTACCCATCATGCATCATAATATCAAATAATGGTTAAGTAGGAAATTATCCCTTCACCAATCCTAAATTTTCTTTACAGTTGTGCAAGATTCTATCAGGAAAATGGTAATAACAGCGAGATGAAAGATAGTTATATTATAAGATGTGACTGTACAAGCATGTTTACATGTATTTTACGAATGGTATTTTGCAACCAATTAAACTGTTACATTTATTTGCTTACAGTAAAGTCCTAAACTACGACACTTTTTTTTTGACCTTGCTAGATTATTATTTTATTTATTTTTTTGCAAAATAGTAATAGAAAAATAAAGATTTTAAAACTAATATGGCACAATAAATTGCCATAGCAATTTTTTCTGTGTATCACCTTATTACTAAGCTACAAATAATATAAATATTATAATTAATATCTTTGAGTGTGTACAAATACATTATTTTTGAACTACAATACAAACAAATATAAACATACAAAGGTATAAAAAAAACATACACAACTTTTATTGGTCTACACATTAATTGACGAAACATTCAATGGGTGGTATAAACCAATTTTAAAGAGAATTTCTTTTTATAAATAATGCATATACACATTTTATAGCAGTTCTAGTAATTGAACACATCATGTGATATCAAGAACACATATCTTAAGGGGTAGCATATCAAATAATAATTAACAAACAACAAACCACCATTAGTATGAATAATAAAGGGGAAAGGGGGAACCTTCAACTAAAAGAAACTTATTTGATATTTTTTTAAATTTTCTTTTGCATCAATTTTTTTTAGGGGTGTGCGAATCTTCTAAAGAAATATCAACTTCACTTTAAGGGGAGGGGGGAGGTAAGATCTATCTTCGGCAATTACAAAACATCATCAATAAAAATAATGACAGCTTAAAATACTCAATTATTGCCATTTCGAGCTATTCTGTTAAGTACATTAAAAATTAATTTGCAAAACTCCTGAATAATTGAATTGAATGTTGTGAAAGTAACTTGATAACAGAATGAAATATTACAACCATACAAAATTTAATAAAAGATATTTAAAACTTTTATTCGGCTTTGAGATGTTTCATATATCCGATTTGAGGTCACTTCGAATTTGCAAATGTGAACTTCACACACTCCTAATTTTTTATCTCTAATAGGATTAAAACAGGGACAACGATTTTTTTTCTTCTTCTTATTTTTTAAAAATGTTGTCTTTACTCTTCAATGTTTTTAAATTGTTAAAAGAAGGGGCCAAGGGGTCATAACACTTAACAGTCAAGTCTTTTCTTCCAAACTCCTTCAGTCGAGCCAACATTTTTATAAGGCCGGTTTACAATTTGGACTTGAGATGAGCGCGAGCGGCTACGTCGTGCATGTCTTGGTAGTGATTTGTACAAGGCCTCTTGGAACTTCTTGGCGTTCGTCTCTGGATCTGAGCGAAACGCCGAGATGCTGAAGTTAATATCGAGGTTCCTCGGGTTGTAGCAGATGCCGTACCCGTCGGGAACTACAGGGCCGAACGACAGGACTCCATCACTACGCATTGGTACCTAGCAAAAAATATATGTAATGAATATTTTCAGTATTTTTATGTGATTGGATTTAATTACGTGAATACATGGTCAGTGTGAAGCCCAGTTTCCAATACATCAGAATCCACTCGCTGATAAACCTGGTTGTGAAATATATTCACCTGCTTCAGTGGTCGAATGGTTGACTGAATGTGGTGTCTGTTCTAGTCTTAAGTTATATTATAAGGCATATGGAGCTCCGACAGGCCTAGCAAGCCAGCAGTTGAAAAGATATGGCTTGAATAAAAAACTGACCACAGACGTAAGTGTCCTTGCAAAATATAAGCTGCATTTAATATTATTGATTTCTTAATATACCTGACTAGTTGAGATCCTAAAGTGTGTGCTGCGAATGTAGGCAGGATCCTTGAACAAAGCCGGGACCTCTAGACCATTCTTCAACGGCGATTAACTTTAGTCCTAGAAGGTGTCGGTCCACACCGTGTCCATTCACGCACTGTCAACAAAACAAGTGTTAGATCACATGGGGGTTTCAAACTTTAGAACTGTCTATATCGATACTCATTCAATGTCGATCAATAGTGTGATATTGAGGAGTTCTGATAAAAATACTGATTAAACATAATCTGGAGGCTATTAGCACATCAGCTATGAGTTGTGATTGTCAATTATGATGTTGATTTATCATAGTTTTTTTTAACACAGTTGCTACTAAGGTTTGAATATAAAATTCTCTGTATAACTTTCTTATGGTTTTCTTGTTTAACAGATTTATTATATATTTTCAAAAACAATCCTAAAGTCTACGAAACATCACATTCTTATAAATCTCTTTATTCAGTATTTAAAAATGTATGTAATATTCCTATCCCTGTGTAAATGTGCTATAAAACCAAGAAACCTTTACGATGGGGTGGGCCGAAAAAATGAAATTAAAAAATTTCATTCTACAATAATTACCAAAAGATGCATTTTATCATGTTAAACAAGAATAAAAAAGTCATTAAATTTCAAAAATACCTCCTGCGTATCTACCTACCGAGCTAAGGGTCGCGGATTTGATTCCCAGGATGGTCGAAAAATGTATTATTGGGATAGTGTGGGTTTCCCCCTTTCAGAGTGACGAATTAACAGCTGGGGGCTGGATGTTGTGTTTGTCACACAAGTTAATATATAGGTTTTGTGCTGGTATAACTAGTCGGTTAAGAAAACGTGTTAAATACCTCAAATTAAAAAAAATGTATGTAATTTATAGTTCTATCAAAATCAATTTTGATGAATCTTTAAATCTCTAGAATAGTAAATGTTTTCAAACGTTTTTATTGGCACAAACATAAAAAATCCCAACACCACCTCTGTAGTCTCACCTCAATAGCGTAGTTCTTGTGATAGTTTATAGCGGCCAACAGCGCTCGATACTTCTCCTCGTTGGTGGCCGTGCCGGACAACATCTTCATGGCAAAGTCCACAGACTCCTGCGAACACGACCGGATGGTCTCCGTGCGTCCGTGGATGAACTTGCGAAGCCCAGCAGACTCGTAATGCGCCCCGGGGGTCTTGTGTAGCCTACCGGGAACATTCCAGAGTACAGTAGCGACATTCAATGTGATATATATATGTGCCAATAACACTTTTTCTGTTTCGCTTTGAATGGATATTATATTTATATGAATTACAAATTCTGGATTCAAGTTTAAATCTTTCTTCAAATTTTTATGTGGGAAAAAATTAATATGGTTTATAGCTTTGAGGGGGGAAAGGTCAATTTTACAAAAGATTTTAATGTAAAATAGTTTTAATATATTCCAGCATTATCTAATTAATTAATAAATATCACAGCATGCAATTCAATAACTGTCGATTTTTGCCCCTGTGAACATCAATTTTCACTGTAAATAACATCAAGGAAATACAGAAATTGAACAGTGATGTATTTTTAGACTACAATATTTTTCTTGACAAAGCTTTTTAGTTGTCAAAGTAGTTTTTTTCCCATCAAAGCAAAGTTGTATTTTGTGAAGCTTCGCGCAGCTTTATTCTTAGACGATATATTTAATGTAAAGTAAATATTAGCGTTAGGTCAAATTCACTGTTTTATGAATATGAATATTTTATCTACGAAACTCAAATCCGAACCTTCGGAAAAATTATGAATAAAAGAGTATCGTTGAGGATTAGAGAGTCCCACCCCTAGTATATACTCACAAACTTACCTGTAGAATGCAAGCTATATTACTCACAAACTTACCTGTAGAATGCAAGCTGTAAGGCCATTTGGATAAAACTGTCGGGGCTAACTTTGAAAGATTTTATAACGTCCTTCCCGAAAGCAGGAAAAGTACTGCAGTACATCTCAAAATCAGCGACCAACCTGGGGAAACGTAGAACATTTGTTTTACCACATTCTTGAATGGTTTCGAACGCTACAGAGACAAAATACTTAGCAAGTAGATGCAGAGAGTTATTATTGTATTATACACTAGTGGATGCTGGTGCATATTTTTAGATCTCACCCTTATCGTCTCTTATAGATATTTAAAATCATCAGTTGGCGGAACTGGTCTTAAAGTGTGCGGTTAAAAACACAAAAAAGAAGTGGTTTTCCTTTCGACACGTCTCACTGCCTGTTTGTTTGTATTGTACACAAATTTGTTAGAGACGAGGAAGGTTTTATTTATAAAGTGTACCCCCATTTGTGCAGAGGGAAAGTGAACAACCAGTCTCGATACACCCGACAGGGATTTGAACCCTGATCTCGTGGTTCATCAGCAGTCAAGTCTGTTGTGAAAATGATGCCTCAAACCATTCAACCAAGCTAATAATACGACTGTTCGAATATCTAGAAACCATCTCCCAAATTGTTTTATTTTATTTGTGCCCAAAAGTAAGATAGGTTAGAGTAAATACTAAAAATAAGGTTAATTTAACTGACAAATGTAAGCCTTCTTACCTTGTTAACATTTGGTAGGCTGCAGAAAAAATAGTACAAAGCATATTAATAACGATTCACAAAGTTACATAATAAATTGTTTTGCTAAAAGTGAACCTTTAGTATTCATTTGTCGAAAGGAGACATGACTGATACAATCCAAGGGCTTGTAAAAACACAAAACACATTTTTTTTTATAACATGTTATTGCTAGACACACTGAAATAACACAGGACTGTTTTGGGTGGGGTCACAATTTAGAGGTTTTAGCTTCATATTTATTTTTTCAAGGATTTTAATGATTACAGGAAGATGCTAAAATTTAATAGAAATGTAAGTTGTTAAAACGGTATAACTATCGAATTATTGCTTAGGTTTCTTTTGGCTATTCCATTCTGATAGCTTCTTGGTGACTTGTTTACTGTGGCAGCCTTGTAATGCTGATAGCATAATATAAAATCATCCCCCAAACCCAGGCTTGTTGATTCTCGTTTACTACATATTAGTCACATATAATCATTATCATAAGCAATTTATAATAATTGAAACAATCATTAGTGGACATGCGGGTTTAATGTCACGCTCTTTTGGTTTGATTTGTTGGTGAAGGGGAAGTATTTTAATTCTGGCCAGGGGTAGTTTATCCTAATATCCCTCTATGCAAATAAGAGTACATTTCCTCCAAATTTTTACCTATCCCACTGGTGTAGTTAAATGTAGATAGCCTGGGATGGTATTCAGACATGGTGGGGAAAAAAACCCACCTAAAAACTAAGATTTGAACACTTTTATGTTACCAAAGGGTCACGATGGCCACAAAGAGAAAAGTTGTGGTCATAAAACTACAAAATGTTGTTTTAATTTAAAAATAACTGATCTAAACAATATCTGCAAATCTAAATAGATATATTTAAGCTCAATTGAATATTTAGTTCAGATTCAAATTAACTCAAATAAATAATAATTCAAGTTATTTCCTTATGCATTGGAAAAGCCTTGACGCTTGAAAAAATCCAGGATCAA
>CABFOW010006270.1:22675-33761 GCA_902141385.1 Timema californicum | reverse complement strand
GAAGCAAGACTGAGATGGTATGGTCATGTAATGAGGATGTTGGAGTACAGGAGATAGTAGAGGAAGCAAGACTGAACTGGTATGGACACGTAATGAGGATTTTGGAGAGGATGCCAAGGAAACTTTTGGGAATAAAATATGTAGGAATAAGACTGCAAGGGAAGCCAATAAAGAGATTGGAGGAGCAGATAACAGAAAGTGTGCAGGTGAGAGAGGAAGGATGGATGTAATTAAGAAGGAGGACTTCTGGAAGGACAGAGGAAGATGGAGGCGTTTTACTAAACTGATCCGGCCACAGGCTGGAAACAGTAGATGATGAAGATGATGATGTAAAGTAATAATAAGTTGAGCAGTGGAAGTTAAAACTTGGTAGATGTGACTGCAGACCGCAACATTTATAACGATGTTGGTGGATCAACATTTGAAGGGCAGACACGAGCCATAAGTAAAACTTATCTAAGTATTATTGATTCTGTGTCACTTGTCTGATGGACTTTGAGGGCCACGCGAGCTTGTAGAATAGTCCTCTCCTCACGTTTGATTATTTATTCTGTATCGCTTGTCTGATGGACTTTGAGGGCCACGCGAGCTTGTAGAATAGTCCTCTCCTCACGTTTGATTATTTATTCTGTATCGCTTGTCTGATGGACTTTGAGGGCCACGCGAGCTTGTAGAATAGTCCTCTCCTCACGTTTGATCATCACAATTTCCAGAAGTTGAGACAGCGCTGTCTTCATGATAGCGGTCACTTAACGAAGGGCTGTTGATATTGCTTACGTGATTGAAATTATATTAGAGATGGCTCGATTCATATTTATATATTGAATACGAATATTAAATTTTCTTTAGAATTTTGAATCTGAGTTAGAATTCTTGAATCTTTACAAATTTGCAATGTAGGTTAAAGTGAAAATACTTCGATTTTAATTTTAAAAAGAGGTTTAAGGATTGGTGCCACCGCCAAATGCTAGCTTGTTTGTCATGTATGCTATATAACGTCATAGACAACACACATACAAGTTTGAGTAAATTGATTAAATTAATGCAATGTGAATCTCTCAACCTAGTGATGTTATTCTCAAAGAGTTTGTTATCTATTTTAAGTACATCTGTCACGGGTCAGCTTGTAATTGTAAAATCAGGAGTTGGAAATAGGAACCATTTCTTGTTAAATCCGCACGTAGGCCCATGAACGCTGACCGAATCGCTGTCTCAGAGATAGCGAGAGCTTACGACGGGGGTAGAAGCCCGTTGATTGGTACTTTATGCCGTCATCGGAGGAATCTCCTTGTTGGCAGATTCTGGTTTGTGTATCCTAGATCATAGCTCCGAGCTTTTGATTCTAAGATTCGGTTCTAGACAGCTATTGTCAGAGTGAGTGGCGTGCTTTAAGTGCCAGGAGTACACTAATGTCTACACAGTGGTTAACAAAGTGGTTATGACATGGTTTGGACAGAGAGTTACCAGAGTTGTTCGAGTGCGGGCAGTTGCCCAAATGTAAATAAGTATTATAGAAAGTGCTTTAAGGTATGTCCATGTGCGCGTTTTGTGTGACACTCTTTCATGGGGATTGCCGATTCAGGCCGAGATATAAACTGTGATTCAAGCTTACATGTGACCACGGGACACTGGTCCTCCAGAGGTTTTTAGTTTTCAGTCTTGTTATTTACGCTACATATTTTTGGTCCATCCGGGCCAAGGATAAATGTTTTAGTGCCCCTTGGTATTTCTTTGTGTTAGAGTGAATAGAACAACTTATTTGGTTGGTTGGTTAGTTGCTTTATTTCTTGTATCTTTCGTTCACATCGTATTTAGGCCATGCTGGGGCATTTTGATTAATCATCAGTTCAATATATCGATCGAGAGTTACCGATCAGTCGCTAGCCATATCGATTGTGCATCGTATGTAATAGCCCTGCTGGTGTTTTCATCAGTTCGAGAGTCGGGATATAATCGATGGCCATGTTTTGACTGTTTGTTTATGTTTATATATAGTTTCCGTTTGTTTACATTAATTATTTGTTAAGTTTCTATCATCATGTCTTATGCACAGACCGAAGCTAGGTTTAAGGGAATAACTGGCCGGGTTAACAGATTTTACAAGTTGTCGGAACAAGTTCAAAAGGACATTACCAAACTATAAATATTTAAAGCACATTGTTCAGACTTGGGGCATTTAAGGAAGGATTTTGAAGAAACTCGCATTGAGTTAGGAGTCGCGGCAAGCACATGACAAACTGATTGAAGACTTTGACATGACCTACTACCAGGCTAAGTAGATTTATGCACGGATTAATAAGCCTTCATCCACGTTGGGAAACGATAATGGACCTGCATTAAAGGCATTGTCAACAAAATTGCCTGAATTGCAACTGCCCACATTTAGTGGTATGAACACTGACTGGACCACATTTCATGACTTGTACGTCTCTCTCGTTCATAGAAACAAAACCTTAACACCAGTGGAAAGGTTTCAATATCTTTTGACGACGTTATCTGGTGAGCCGCTAAGCTTATTAAAATCGTTATCGAGGTCAGATGAGACCCGCTAACAAGGGTGACTCTTACAGAACGTTACTAAAATGCGAGGTCCATAGCTACCAAACATTTATAGAAGATAATTCAGTTCCCGGGTCTAACCTCAAGTTCGACACAGAGCTTAATAGGGTTAGTGGACACATTCAAGGAGAACTTGGGCGCACTAAATGTGTTAAAGTTTCCAGTTTGTGAGTGGAGTTTTATCTTATTAAACTTGACACTGAACAAGTTAGATAGAGAGACACGACTGATGTTTGAACTTGCGTGCACTGCTACCACACTACCAAGTCTTAATCAACTTTAGGAATTTCTTGAAAATCAATGCAAATCAAGGTCTAGCACTTCCTACTAGCGCGAGTATTAGATATATAGCAACCAACAGGAGGATGGAAGGAAGAACTGAAGTCACCTGTTGGAGCGAGAAGATCATTTTATGTTAACTCAAATCAAGGTCACTGCACTGTGTGTCAAGCTAGCCACAGTATTTATAAGTGTCCAGTGTTCACGAGCAAGCCACCGATACAACGCCGGGATTGGGTAAAGTCAAATAATTTGTGTTTTAATTGTTTAAAGGGGTAGCAACACGTAAGGGAGTGCTCCTAAAAGTTCAAGTGTCCACACTGCAATCAAACGCTTCATCACAAATTGTTGCACATAGGCTCAGGTAGTCAAGGCACCTCTAACACTTGCGGTCAAGGACCGTCTAGCTCAAACCAACGTTTTACCAGCTCTCACATTTATCACACCCAGAGAGACAGTAGGTATAATCAAGAGGATGCTACCCATCAGGCTCAATCACCAGGCCAAAAAGGCACTGTTACACGGCATGAACACATCAACTCACCACCAGTTCTGTGAGCCTTACTACAGTCTTGTAGTGCAGGCTAAGGATGAGCATGGTGCTTATCAGAAGGTTATCATTCTAAGTAAAATCACATCAGGAATTCCATCAACCATGCTTTCTAAAGATATGGTTTAGGAGTTTGCTTATCTTCAGCTGGTTGACCCTCATTTTCATGTACCCGGGCCAATTGACATTATCTTAGGTGCAGATGTATACCCCCGAGATCTTTGATGGTGGCCGGTATTCAACTTCATCTAGTTGTCTCTTATGATTGCAAAGCATCTTTGGCTGGATCATAATTGTTCGAATAGGGACTCAGCCACTTATAACTTCAAGTGTCTCATCTTATTTTGTTGCTACTGAACCATCGCTTGACAGTGTTTTGCGACGCTTTTGGGAGGTGGAAGAATTACCCGTGACTAATCACATTGACCCTGATGAAGTTATATTTGAGCCACACTATGTGACAACACACACTCGTGACAATGAGAGTAGATACATTGTTCGGCTACCTTTCAAGGATGCACAACCAGAGTTGGGAGAGTCACGTCATCAAGCAGTTAAGAGACTCACTCAGCTGGAACGCCGCTTAGCAAGTGAAAGAACAGTATGTGACCTTTCTAAGGGAATATGAAGAACTCGGTCACATGCAGCACATTGAACCATCAATGATCCAGGTCATTAAATACTATATCCCACATCATTCCGTATCTAAGGAATATGTTTCAACCACCAAACTGAGAGTGGTATTTGACGCTTCTGCAGCAACATCATCGGCTCAGTCACTGAATGATACATTATTGAAGGGTCCTAAACTACAAAGGGAAATTGTGGAAATGGTTATGAATTTTCGATTTCATCCCATTGTGCTCACCACTGATATATGCAAAATGTATCAACAAATACTTGTCAATCCAGATGATTGACACTACCAGGTTGTAATGTGACGCGAATCCCCTGATCAACAGATTCAAGAATATCAATTTAATACTGTGACGTATGGTGTATCTTCAGCTCCTTACTTAGCAATGCGAACCCTGCGTCAACTCGTTTCTGATGAAAAACATCGTTACCCTCGTGCTGCCCAGGTCCTTTGTAGGGACATTTGTGTTGATGAGATAGTCACTGGTTCTGATTCAGTGGAATCTGCTCTCAGTTTACAAACCGAGTTGATCGAATTGTTAAGCCTTGGGGGCTTCCATCTTAGGAAATGGTCTAGCAACCACAAAGTATTAAAGGAGATACGCGAAATTCCCCTCATGTTGGAAGAAGATGGAGATCAAGTAATTAAGATATTGGGGTTTGAATGGGACCCCACATCAGATTTATTCTCTTATCATGTACATCCCTCTAAGGTTACAGTAACGAAGAGGGCAGTTCTCTAAATAATTATTGCTAAGATATTTGATCCTATGGGGTGACTTTTTCCAGTGGTGTTCTGGGCTAAGGCGTTCATGCAGACTTTGTGGACCTTAAGACTTGATTGGGATGAACCACCACCAGAGCTCGGACAAGGGTGGCAAAGGTTCTGCTCACACTTTCATGTTCTTACACATGTCAAGATCAACCGATTCATATCAACCAGTGATGCTATTAATTGTCAGCTTCATGAATTGTGTGATGCATCTATCAAAGGATATACAGCAGTCGTCTATCTTTTAACTACCACGTTTCATGGAGAAATTCAAGTCAACAACCTTATCGCCAAGTCAAGATTAGCTCCGGTTAAGAGTTTATCTCTTCCTAGACTTGAAATCTGTGGGGCACAGCTCCTAGCCACACTTATGGAGTGGGTGCAGCAGAACCTTGAACAAAGATTACAGGTGTAAACTGTGTATACTTGGTCAGATTCTACCATCGTTTTGGTATGGATTCAAACGTCGCTACATCTTTTGAAAATATTCGTTGCCAACAGAGTAGCCCAAATTTAAGCAGCAGTACCAGCACAACATTGGAGACATGTCCCAACTAATTCAAATCCGGCTGATTGTGCATCCAGAGGCTTACATTCTGAAGAATTGACAAATTTCCACATCAGGTGGACAGGAACAGATTGGCTGAAACAACCCATTAGTAGTTGGCCCAAGCTCCCTGGGGTGATTTGCCAGGTAGAGATACCTGAGTTAAAGATTGTAAAGGTTACCAGTCTAGTAGCAGAAGTGAATACTTGGTGGGTTGACCTGCTCAAACACTTCTCATCATGGGTAAAGTTGCAACGAGTCGTCGCATTTTTAACACGGTTTATTCATAACTCCAAAGTGAAGAAGCAAGATTGTTGTCCAAGGAGCTCAATACAGCCCGAATTGTATGTATCAAACAAGCACAGGGGTTTGAGTCAGAACTTGAAGAAATAAAGAAGGGCCGGGAATCTTTACCCCTCATGAGAGGCCTAAACCCGTTTCTCGACCAGGAGGCCCTACTGAGGGTAGAAGTTCGCTTGCGACGCTCTTCACTGTGGTATGACACAAAACATCCTCTTCTGTTGCCGAGAAACAGTCACATCACAGATATCATTGTTGATAACCACCACATGTAATACATTCATCCTGGACTTCGAACAACCCACTCACTCATTCAAGGCCAGCACTGGATTATCTCAGCACGCACGCTTATACAGACCCTGATCTTCAAGTGTATGAGATGTTTTCAACCAACCATTCATGGGGGACCTCCCAGCCATGCGTGTGCAGCAATCGAGACCATTTGTCCGAGATGGAGTGGATTATGGAGGACACTCCAGATAAAATTATATGATTTGAGGGATTCTAAGGTGCTCAAGGCTTATTTGTGTTAATTTGTGTACTTGACAACTAAGGCAGTGCAACTTGAGGTGGTATCAGACCTAAGCACAAGGGCCTTTATTAATGCCGTTCTTCGGTTTATTTACCGTCGTGATATGTGTTCAGACATTTATAGCGACCGTGAAACAAACTTTGTAGATGCCAAGCGCCATATTACAGAACTACAAAGGCTTCTAGAATCCCCTGCCGAAACCAAAGTGGTAGAAGATAAACTCTCTGTCCAAGGCATAGCTTGGCGTTTCAACCCACATTTTAGTGGACTATGGGAGGCTGGTATCAAGTCGGCAAAAACTCACCTAAAACGAGTGGTGGATCAGACACTTACCTTTGAAAGGCTCTCCACACTCTTCATTCAAATTGAATTATATTTAGAAGAGTATTCAAGAAAGCGTTATATATTTATTGTAAATGATTGTGTACAGTCATAAAAACTACAGCTATAAATCTCTGAATATCCAAGAACTTACTTAATTATTAAGGCGAGGCATTTAAGTTGAGACACAAGCATATTCTTAAAACAAAGTATTTTAGAAAAAAATGTTTTGAACAAAAAAGTTTGGTTTTGAGGGGGAAGAAAACAGCGCTAGTTATTTTTAATTTTTTGGATGTCTTCAAAGTTATATCAAGGTCAACTTTGATTTTTAAATGAAATCGTATAATTTTTTAACGGAACTTTATTCTGCACAGAAAAAACTTGCCTGAAACTTTTTTGAATTTGAAATCATTCTTTTAAGATATTTTAGTTAATATTATTTGTAACAATTTGTAACCAAGAATTTTTGATTACATGATGTTATTCTTTATTGCATTAGCGTGATATTACTTATAAAATTACTTTAGTAAATGTTCATAATAATGACATGATGACCATTAGCAGCGATACACTTTTAATGTAGTAAAAAGTTAATGAATAAAAATTGTTATAAAAAAAATACAGCTTAAATATTTTCAACAATAATTCATGTCAAATAAGAAAATGTTTAGCAAAAAAAAGTTGTTTTTTTGTTCAGAGTAAAATAAATGCCTTTTCAAACATTATAGGCTTTAATTTTTTTAAATTGACTTAAAATAACCTTGAAGATGTCCTTCAAACTAAAAACAGATAGTGCTGTCATCTTTCCCCCTCAAAATAAAAAATATTTGTTCGAAACAATTTTTTCTGAATTGCTGGTGTCTCAATGAAATGCCTCATACATACTGTTATGTTGTAGCCCGAGAAGGAGGCGGCCTACGTCACCTTGTAACCCGCGAGCTCGGGTATAGGGGGGTGGAGTGCGGTGCACCGTAACGGGTGTGGGGAATGCCTCAGGGGCTCCATCTGGTGATCAACTCTCTTACGACGCATTTACTGCCATACACAACCACCGAAACACTTAAGCTCATTTCACATCTTGCTTAACGAGGGAGTCCTGCTATCACAATGAATGGAAGTCGGAAACTGTATCATGGTTTTAAATATTATTTGTGGTTCTTACGTTAAACACTGAGTTTATAGCAGGTCTCATCTATCGGGTGGATATTAGCCTTTAGTTGCAGTAGATTAATAATAATTCTAAGCGCCGTGTCTTACTACCCGTTTGGGTTATACACTAGTAAAGTAGATTATATTGTTAGCCTGCCACCTTAAACCACATAATCACCGGTTGAGATATACATGACATTATTTACCGCCGTAAATAAAATTACTGACACTTCACCACTTGAGAGAGAAATACTGCTAATGTTCCAATCACAAGTTGTACCTCGTGAGAGAGAAATACTGCTAATGTTCCTATCACATGTTGTACCTCGTGAGAGAGTAGTGCTGCTAATGTTCTTATACCATGTTGTACCTCGTGAGAGAGAAATACTGCTAATGTTCCAATCACAAGTTGTACCTCGTGAGAGAGAAATACTGCTAATGTTCCAATCACAGGTTGTACCTCGTGAGAGAGTAGTACTGCTAATGTTCCTATCACAGGTTGTAACTCGTGAGAGAGTAGTGCTACTAATGTTCTTATAGCATGTTGTACCTCGTGAGAGAGTAGTGCTACTAATGTTCTTATAGCATGTTGTACCTCGTGAGAGAGTAGTGCTACTAATGTTCCAATCACAGGTTGTACCTCGTGAGAGAGTAGTGCTGCTAATGTTCCTATCACAGGTTGTACCTCGTGAGAGAGTAGTGCTACTAATGTTCCTATCACAGGTTGTACCTCGTGAGAGAGTAGTGCTACTAATGTTCTTATAGCATGTTGTACCTCGTGAGAGAGTAGTGCTACTAATGTTCCTATAGCATGTTGGACCTCGCATTGAAAGCGGTTGTTGTCTTCAACTCCCGGGGAATGGAAATTGATTTGCAAGTGTTTGGGACCAATTGAAAAGCCATTCAAGTGATGGACTCATGGTTATTGATGTCCGCGCTCTCTGACCCGGGTTAGTTGTGTCCAGTAGAGTCAGCGCTAGCTCTGCCATATCCAACTGAATACTGCACTGGGAAGTTGGTGGACATCGTCAAGTATTTTATAAAAACCAAACCCTACCTTGTGATTCCACTTTTTAGAGATCTGTGCTCATCAACGTTTCGATATACGTGCAATTACCTATCTGAAAATGTTCTTAAATAATAGTCGACATGAAAAAGTGAAGTTATTGTTGTTTTGTTGCGGTTATAGGAAGCTCACGAATATTAATGTGACGTCATAGACTACATTTCCCCAGGAAAAAGTGGTATGACTGCTCCTATACTTTCCTGTATCATATACACATATATCTGGTAGTAGTTTTCCTTCCTTGTCACAGAAGGTTAGAAGACATAGAAAGATTGACTAAATTGACAACACGTACGTTCCTAAGGTCAACACCAAGTGTGCACATTACCTAGAATAAAACAAAGATTTCCACACGTGTGCTCAAGTTTATGTTTCAACTCACGATAATAAATTGTTGATCTCGGTTTTAATTTTCCGATGCCATTTATAAAAGCGACCCGTTTCCAGGATGAGGTCGACGAGAATTCACATAAACGGGATCCGACATCAACATGCACTTTTTTCAAGAAAATAAACTTCATGTTAAGTAAGTTTTTATATTGCTACTTTCATTTTATGGTTAAACTTAATCATACTCATAAAAATGCATCCGGTCCATATACCATATTTATGAAGTATTAATTAGTTATTAAAATAAATAGTTTGTTGAACGTGAATTATTGGTGAGTGTTTAATTTCTGTATTTATTTGTAAATCTTGAAACGCACGCATACACTATGTCTGTCTATACAGTTTTAGCTCCAATCATGAAATTATTATTTTTAAGTTTGGACATCTTTGGAATAAATAAAAGCATATTATAAAACAATAATAAACCAAGAACTATATTATATTATACAAACAGTATTATTATTACAACGTGGCAGGAGAAAAAGCATGTTTCTAGGCCGTGATTTATTAACAAGACTTTAAAGGGATCGATCATACTCCATGTTACAATACATTGAAGTAATCATCTTTGACCAATTATCGCAGTTTACTTGGTATGCCTTATTGAAAAATGACCCCAGTACATGAGTATTCAAACCTGGGACCTTTGGCTAACTGAGCAAATATTCTACCACTCAACTATTGTGTACTATACATTTAAATCTTATACAAGATATAAACGCTGGTTTCGAGTCAACGTTGTACGTGTTTCTAATTGGACAAATCCTAAAGCATTTGGTGTCCTAAGCCAAAGGTTCGGAATTTGACATTGTTTTAAAAATATATTTAAATGAAAATATGTCATAAAAAACAAATTTAGCATTCCAAAAATTGTAAAGCTATTTAAATTAAGGTTTCAACTTTATAATTGTATAATATTGATTTAAATAATATACATGAGTGTCAAACACAACCCAATTCGAAATTCATTTAATTTAGTTAACACTTCTGGTGCCTAAATTCTGACGTAGATTAAAATAGTAGACATTTTCTTGAGATGCTGATCCTAGGATTACGATTGGTCAATACCAGTCGTCTAGCTCAAAACGACGAGTATTACTGAAACAGAAAATACAATAATAAATTTATAAACTATTTATTATAACTATCCATTAGTTATAGTATTTTAAAAACTTTTAGTTTAAATAGTATTCACGTGAAAATACTATCAGGATTAGAATACCAAGATTTTATGGTTTTTAGTAACAATAATTATTATTGTAATGAGTGATTTGGAGCAAACCAAAAACAATTATTTTTAGTTTTCTCAATCTTTTTTAGATAATTGGTCAATTTTAAAGGTTCGAAACAGATTATTCAATTTTAAATTGACATAGAATGTATTTTGAATGCATCCCTACGTTGTTTATTTTTAGCACAGTGTCTTACTACCCTTTCCGGGATACACTAATTAGGCAAGGATTAGGAAGGCTATATTTAGAAGAAGTGTACCCATATCTGCGTGGAGGTAGAGTGGAAACCCTCCCTCGGTACACCCGGCCGGTCATCAGCAGTCTAGTCCGAGAGTAGCGCGTTAGACCACGTGGTCTCAGACTTCTTGGATTAGATAAACAGTGAAATGTCATGAACCAAGAACAGCCCTAAGGTTTGCTATGTCCCGCAGTTATTTGATCCTTGGGGTCCGGCTTCACTCCTCGCAGGGTACTGTCAACCCGTCCTACTAACTTTATAGCACCGCGTCTTACTACCTGTTATTATTATTATTATTATTATTATTATTAGCACCGCGTCTTACTACCCGTTCAGGTTATGTAATAATTACACTAATGTGTTAGGGATTATATGAAGTGTACAACTTATAAATGAATGTATCAGATTTGTATGTGTGTGTACCCAGCTTTAACGGATTTTTTATTTCTTCGGTGACCTGGTGGTCTAAGGGTAAGGTATCGGACTTCTATGCTGGCGGCCGGGGTTCAATCCTC
>CABFOW010006269.1:9198-33769 GCA_902141385.1 Timema californicum | reverse complement strand
CACAGACAGTAGATCTTGTAGCTCTTCTAGCTGTCGGATAAGGGCCTTCCTCTAAGACACAGACAGTAGATCTTGTAGCTCTCCTAACTGTATATTAAGATCCTTCCTCTAAGACACAGACAGTAGATCTTGTAGCTCTTCTAGCTGTCGGATAAGGGCCTTCCTCTAAAACACAGACAGTAGATCTTGTAGCTCTCCTAACTATATATTAAGATCCTTCCTCTAAAACACAGACAGTAGATCTTGTAGCTCTTCTAGCTGTCAGATAAGGCCTTTCCCATGAACACTGTAGTGTATCTCTGTACGTCCCAAGCTGTTTACCAGTCGTGTATGTTGCAGGTGACCCGCAAGAGGAGTGCGTGAGATGCGGCAAGGTGTACCTCGCCTCCACAAACCAAGTGGCGCACGGCTTCTGTCACTCCTGCTACGCTGTCAATCAGGTCCTCCCGCTCGTCAGGGACACTCCTCCCTCCTCCCTGAGGTCGTGCGGGGACTCTGGTAGCGAAGAGTCCTCCTGTACCACCGGCACGGAGAGGGATGAGGACAGCGCTGGACATGCGGAGTGAAGCCCATCCGTGGGAGACCGCGGTATTCCTGGGGTGGATCATCGTACCACTGGTTATCAGGAGGATGTCATCGTACCAGTGGACATCTGGAGCTAAGCTATTGTACCACTGGTTATCAGGAGAGCGTTATCGCACCAGTGGACATTTGGAGCTAAGCTATTGTACCACTGGTTATCAGGAGGATGTCATCGTACCAGTGGACATTCTGGAGCTAAGCTATTGTACCAGTGGACATCTGGAGCTAAGCTATTGTACCAGTGGACATCTGGAGCTAAGCTATTGTACCACTGGTTATCTGGAGGATGTCATCGTACCAGTGGACATCTGAAGCTAAGCTATTGTACCACTGGTTATCTGGAGGATGTCATCGTACCAGTGGACATCTGAAGTTAAGCTATTTCACCACTGGTTATCTTAGGAGAACTATTGTACCACTGGTTATCAGGAGGATGTTATCGTACCAGTGGATATCTAGAGCTGAGATATTATACCATTGGTTATCCTAGGGAAATATTGTACCACTGGTTATCAGAAGGGAAATATTGTACCACTGGTTATCAGAAGGGAAATATTGTACCATTGACGATTTGTTGTGGACCAATATTGTATCACTACTAGACCTCCGTAAACTGCTTTGATATTGATCATCAAAAATCATCAAAACCTCTTAAAGAAGAAGAATTCTACTGCACACCTGTGGTTACAAAAGGACTTCCTATAAATATTGTCTTAACAACTAACCCTGATCAAACATTGTTCAAGGATCCATCCGGAACCTTAAAATACAGGGAAAATGCGTTTTATTATATTTAAAAGAAATGTATAAGTGGAATGCGTTATCTTTCAAAACTGTTTCTTTGCGAACAACTATTTTTTTTTACAATCGTACAAGATTCAGATAATAATAACTATCATCATATTGTGCTAAATAATTTATAGATGAATGATAGTGAGTGACCACACCTCCAGTATACAGTAGCCCCACGACTTCTTTGGTTCTGACTGACAGCTTTGAAAAGTTACCAGATCAAATTATGTATCCCTACGCCGAACCGAATGATCTGCAAAAACATGTGTTNGTGACCACACCTCCAGTATACAGTAGCCCCACGACTTCTTTGGTTCTGACTGACAGCTTTGAAAAGTTACCAGATCAAATTATGTATCCCTACGCCGAACCGAATGATCTGCAAAAACATGTGTTTAGCAGCTTTCATTTCTGAAAGTTAAAATATAGGTATATACCTAAATGTTAACAGTCAGAAGTCAGCTGTGAGCTGTCAGTCAACACCAAAGAAGCCGTGGGGCTGCTGTAGGTCTATACTTGTGTCAAGTGAGAAAGTGAAACATTAATAAATCTAATTTTGACGGTAAAGTTCTATCTTTATCAAAACAGAGTCAACGTAAAACGTTTAAATTAGTCATTTATTTATTATGTAATTAAAAGTATACATATTGTTTCTCATTCATTGTTTTCTTCTTTAACTCATTGTGTAAATTTTTACTATAAATGTATCGTGTGTCGTTTAAGTCTTTCAACACTTGAAAATGTGTGCGTGTACAAAATATTTAGTTCCAGGAAATTATAATATCGATCATAATTATTTATATCGTTACTTTAGTCAATGTATTTATTTTTTACGTCAAGACTTGGCGCAACTTCGAAAGAGCCATTATGCATTCAAGAAAAACTTTTTATAGTTGTACTTTACGATGTAATTTTCATTTTGCAAATTAGAGAAATTGTAGTGTTTTAAATTTCATTTTCAAACAAATTAAGCTTCTTTTTTTTTTGTCATAAGAACATTTCCTAGCTGTGACGAAGGATTTTTCCATATTAATGTATTATTTACGTTTTATTCGGCGAATGTTTAAAATATAAACTTAAAACAAAAACCATATATTCTTAAATTATTATAAAAATAGTTTTACACTGTCACAACTATTATTATTATTATTAGCACCGCGTCTTACTACCCGTTCGGGTTATACGCACTTACGCTAATGTGTAATGGTAGGGTAATGGTAGGGTGATTGTGAGATGAAATGGAGGACCTACAGCTTAACGTGGGATCCGAACCACGGTGGAGACCTGGTATTCCTCACATTCACAAGTTGTGATTAATACACGTCTTTTCAGAGGTGAAGGAAGGGTTTGGTAATCAGATAAATCTCTGCCGGGACCAAGGATTGAACCCCGGACGCCAGCATAGAAGTCTGACACCTTACCCCTAGACCACCAGGTCACCTTACACTGTCACAAAAAAAAAAGTTTATCTTAAAAGTAATCTTTTTTGTAAGCTTATTTATTTTTTAATCTTATACAACTCGAACTATTTTGGCTATTCACAAAGTCAATGCTGAGAAAACGCGAATAGTAGAGCAAGTGTGTATACTCGTAAGTGGAAGAGGGGAAATGTTTTCAGTAGGTTAACTAGAGTCCTCACAAGATGAACTGCTTATTTTCTTGCCTCTTGTTCTATTTTGTACTTTGGCGTCTAAGTGTGAAAGTGCCTATTGTGCTTTGGCACTTAAAGTTAAAATTCTAAACCACTTCAAAGAGTTTCTTAGAATTCACTAGTAGATGACGTCATTGATTAATGCTTATTTTGATATATTAAATTCGCAAACCAATAAATAAATTAGCATGTGTTCATCAGATAGATATAGTTTATTAAGAGAAAATTTAATAATTTCAAAGTCAATCAAACCTAAATAGTAAAATTTACATTTAAAATTTAAAATATTTTTTATGGTTTAATATGTGCCATATATAAGATATCCACCATAAGAAGAAGGAAAAAATATATTTAAAGTGTAAGAGTCACATTTCCGGTGATGTTATCAAACCAATTAACAAGCTTAGGGGATCAAATTTAACAAGAAAAATAAAATATATTTCCCCTAGTTGATGTACTATGAAAGGTAGCAGGCTTACCTTATAAAGTTCCACTATGGTGTGGGTTATAAGTTGGGGCCATAGTGTAATCGGTAAAGGTAAGACTTCTGTACTGAAACATTGCTCAAATGCATTATCTTTGTTTTCTTGGTCCAATCTTTGATGATGTGTTGTCATTCTCTCAACAACAAAAATGTCAAATAAAATATAACCAGAAATTTGGTGTGTGCAAACTAAATAGTAATTTCCCTATTATTAAATGTTATAATGTTAGTAGTGTACATTATAGTAATACATTTTAACTTATTCTAGTAAGCTACCCATCAAAAAACTGTACATCAATTTTTGAAAGTGTCACTATTTATATTCTTATTTTTGATCTCATATACATCTTCATCCCAACAAATAAATAATTATTAATATGCCTATTAGACGATGTTAATCTTATAAAACAAGGAAATAACTATTTTGACGTCCTTTTAACATTTCTTTGATAATTCATCATTGTAATGTGAAACTTTCCTTTGAATATAATGCCTCAAATAGTATTGATATTCTATAATTGATCCTTATTGGCGAAAATATAGATGGAACAAATAAATTAATTACATAATTCCACTGTTCAAAGGGAAGGGATCAAAGTTAATGGTAATCTTATCATTTATTTGACTTTATTAGATAAATATTTCAGCTTATTTTTGGATCACTATCATTTTTTTAAATTAAAATTCTGGCCATACTATGTTCGGCAGAAAAGCAAAAATACTAATCTAAGATTTATTTTGGAATCTATGTACAGTCTAATTTTCGTACCAAGAACCTTATAGAAAATAACTTGTGTTTGTGATAAACATTAATACCATTTTAATTTATCATTAATGTTATTATATATATATATATATATATGTATATATATATGTATATATATATATTGATAGTATATATATATTGATAGTATATATCAAAATACCCGAGTGCATATCACACGAATTGACGTAAGAATGAATACGATAAATTATATAGTTCAACCTATACATTTATATATATCCTAATATAATAACTTTTCTTTGTATCAAATAAAGCTCTTTTTATGAAAACTGGGCTGTACAGTAGGATATGTTTTTAAAAAAATTAAAGTTGTATGAAGGACATACACATAGAATGACTGAATGGATTAGTATTTTTCACATTCAATAAATAAATGGCCAATAATATGTTAAAAACTTTTGTACAAATCTACTCCAGAGTATCTTAAGAGAAAAGGTATCTTGTATAATAATTATGTTATGTGTAGGCCTATAATAAAATTATTAGCTATTGCATGTGAATGTTAATACAAATTGTACATAAACTTTGCTCAAAATAGTGTACAGATGTCTGTATTTTTATAATTATATATCTACTTTCATAAACACTTTATATAAAACAGTGTGAAATTTTAAAAAATTTATTGTTATTTTTTTCTAGTCAAAATACTATTTTGTAATATTTTCTTAGATAAAATGAGCTTTTTGTACTTATTGTTTGTGTTGTTTCTCTATATGTATCCGACATTTCATATCAATTTTTCCATATTAGAAACCTCTTAACCACAATCCACACAAACATTTTAATTTATCTTTTTGTTTAAAAATATTTTTATTTTAAAGTTAAAATGTCAAGAAGTAGATTCTTTGAATATGCATCATCCCAATAATCCATCCTTAAAATCTACACATTTAGAATACGCATATGTTAGAGTATCGGTTAAAATATCATCACCACCTTAACAAATGTAACTGTTTTACTTACTATACCAAACAGCATTTAAAAAGTATCTGATTGAAACAATGTTTAGATTATTATTATTATTATTATTAGCACCACGTCTTACTACCCGTTAGGGTTATACGCACTTACGCTAATGTGTAATGGAAGGGTGATTGTGAGATGAAATGGAGGACCTAGAGTTTAACGTGGAATCCGAACCACGGTGGAGGCCTGGCATTCCCCACATTCACAAGATGTCTTGTCAGAGGTGAAGAAAGGGTTTGGTAATCAGATAAATCTTTGCCGGGACCGAGGATTGAACCCCGGCCGCCAGCATAGAAATCTGACACCTTACCCTTAGACCGCCAGGTCACCAACAATGTTTAGAACTTTCATATTTATTTCTATACGGCCAACATTGATAGAATATTACTATAATTTTGGTACTATTTTATAGGAATTAGTACTATTTCTTAAAAGGGATGGATTTTATCACATGACTTAACGTATGATTATAATTTTAAAAAAGTTTAAATATCTTTAATAACTGTCAATTATTTTTTCTTCCTACCAGAAACCTTTTATAATCATAGTGAAAGAAATGTTAATATAATTAATTATATAAGACTAAAATCACGTGGTGTATCACGTAGAGTTTTCACGAGTTTTCGAATATTTATATTGTACTAACTTTATCGAATATTATATTAAAACCACTGCTTGACTTACCAAGCTATAACTTAAAAATGTTATCCGTGGGGCAGCCTGGAATAGTTCCGTTGTCCTAAGGCATGTATATATTATTGTAGCATGACACAGCAACCTAAGTTTAAAAACCCTAGCAACTGTTGCTAGGTATATTATATTGTATCTAAATATCCAGTTCATAGGCACAGCCCTGGGTTTTTCTTAAGGTGGGGTAGGGATAAGGTGTCAGACTTCTGTACTGGGGGTCTGGGGTTCAATCCTTGGTCCCGGCACAGATTTATCTGACTGCCCAAATCCTTCCTTCACCTCTGACAAGACGTGTATTAATCACAACTTGTGAATGTGAGGAATGCCAGGCCTCCACCGTGGTTCGGATTCCACGTTAAACTGTAGGTCCTCCATTTCATCTCACAATCACCCTACCATTACACATTAGCGTAAGTGCGTATAACCCGAACGGGTAGTAAGACGCGGTGATAATAATAATAATAATAATAATCTTAAGGTAGGGATTTTGGGGGCGCGATAAAAGTGTAGTGTATTTTGAAACTTTTATATCAAAACATGTTTTTGGTCCAAATAAATCAAATATTGCTTCAGTACAAACATAGAATTTAATTTCTTCACTTGATAGCCTCAAAATTTCTTGACTGTCTGTCAAGAAGGGTGTCCTGGAATTTAATAACCATTTTCTCTAGTCATTTAAAAAGTTTCGCTACTAATGCCGCTTTGATCTTGACAGTTATTAAACAATAATTGTTGATATAATCATGTTAAGAGAATTAAACTCTAGGTTTCTACTGAACCAATATTTTATTTTAATTGGCCAAAAATGTTTTGCTATAAAAACTGCAAAAACACTTAGTTTTTTCCTTACATTCCCACCTTAAAGGCAAGACTCCAATTAGGGTAGCATGATTCATTAGCCCAAGTTTAAGGAACGTAACAATAGTTTCTGGGTGTACTACATTGTATCTAAGGATCCTGTTCACAGTAAAACATAGCAGATCTGCTATTATCTTAAAGGTGTGACTTCAATTATGGTAACATGACAACACAGTCAAGTTTAAAGAACGTAGCTATAGCTGCTAGGTATGCAGCAATGGAACTAAAAATCCCGTGTATAGTACAGCCTAGAATAGTTTTAGATGTTATCTTAAAATTGGTTACTTTAATTACCGTGGCATTATACAGTAACCTATGTTTTAAAGGACGTGGCAATGGTTGCTAGGTGTACAGCATTATAATCAAAGATCCAGTTCAAAGTAAAAGAGAGCAGCTCTGCTGTTATCTTAAAGACGTGACTTTAATGAAGGTGGAATGATATAGTAGCCTAATATAAAGAACGTGACAACGTTTGTTAGGTGTACAGCACTATATCTAAATATCCCGTTCAAAGTAAAACGGAGCAGCTCTGTTGTTATCTTAAGGGTGTGACTTTAATGAGGGTGGAATGATATAGTAGCCTAATATAAAGAACGTGACAATGTTTGCTAGGTGTACAGAACTATATCTAAAGATCCAGTTCACAGTAAAACAGAGCAGCTCTGTTGTTATCTTAAGGGTGTGACTTTAATTAGGGTGGAATGATATATTAGCCTAATATAAAGAACGTGACAATGTTTGCTAGGTATACAGAACTACATCTAAAGATCCCGTTCACAGTAAAACAGAGCAGCTATGCTGTTATCTTAAAGGTGTGACTTTAATGATGGTGGAATGATATAGTAGCCTAATATAAAGAACGTTACAATGTTTGCTAGGTGTACAGAACTATATCTAAAGATCCAGTTCACATTAAAACAAAGCAGCTCTAGATGTTATGTTAAGGAAGTGACTTTAATGATGGTGGCATTATATAGTATACTAATACAGTATAAAGAACGTGACGATGTTTGCTAGGTGTACAGAACTATATCTAAAGATCCAGTTCACAGTAAAACAGAGTAGCTCTAGCTGTTATCTCTAAGGTGTGGCACCAATGATTGCAACATGGCACATGACAAGCCTAAGACACAAGACTACACAAGGTCACACAGACATGGCCAATGACAGATTATGACTTAATTAAAATGGGGGAGGGGAAGGGGGGTAGATAGAGGAAGCGGGACAGAGTGACATTTCGGGTGACAAGCCTTACGACCACTAAGATATTATGCAAATTATGGTCAGCCATAAGTTATTTCAGCGTGGGAGAATCGTGAGCATAGAACAAGATACAGTGTTGCCAGATCTATTGGATCAACTGTTTGTTGTTCGTATCGACTTAGTGAAGTTAGGTTCTATTTAAACTCCAGCCCAATCAAAATAAATAATCTGATGTAATATATTTTGTTAGATTTATATAATATATTGTCAATAAATCTTTTATAGTAACTTTTAAATAGAACAAGATGTCATTAAGCGCTTGCCTGGAAAAAATGTATGTAAGCCTATTACCAAAATCACTCACAACCGTACTAAAGTAGACTATAATCCATACAATAAAAAATAAACACATTAAAAAACGTGTGTATAAAAGGGTGTTGATTAGTAAAATGTATTATTATTATTAGCACCGCGTCTTACTACCCGTTCGGATTATACGCACTTACGCTAATGTGTAATGGTAGGGTGATTTGGGTGATTGTGAGATGAAATGGAGGACCTACAGTTTAACGTGGAATCCGAACCACGGTGGAGACCTGGCATTCCTCACATTAGTAAACTTGTAGAAAAATATTTAAGAACGTATTGCTCTGACATATTTTATATATATATATATATATATATAGTCTCTTACTTCCTGTCCCGGCGATCCACAAATAAATAAACCCTTGTATTATGGATGAGTAATGTAAAATTTAGAGGAAATGAAACAGCATTTTTGTGGAAGCTAAATTATGAATTTATTTAGAGACAAACTATCCTCTATACAAAACACCTGGATGAGATTCGAACCCTGACCATCTGGTCACCATGGAACCATATCCGGATGAGGTTTGACGTTTAGTACGCTTACCCGCTAATCATAAACTTACAGGTCATAAAAAATTAATGATAGACAGTTGGGTATTCCCGTGCATGAGATTCGAAAACTATAAGTGACGAATCGTGGTGTGTTGAATGGGGCGAAGGTAGACAGAATAAGGATAAAGGAGGGGGAAAGAAGAAGTATAAAGAAGGGGGACAGAAGAAGGATAAAGGAGGGGGAAAGAAGAAGGATAAAGAAGGGGGACAGAAGAAGGATAAAGGAGGGGGAAAGATGAAGGAAAAAGAAGGGGGACAGAAGAAGGATAAAGGAGAAGGAAGTCTTGATAGCACGCGTTGGCAACTCGGTCCATCTTGCGGAAATTTTTCAGTCTAAGATAATTATATCGTCATTAAAAATCGATCGTTTAAAACCCTATGTTCGCTTGTTCAAACGATACATCAATACATTTTTGAAGACATTGAACCCCTCTTTTTTTCACCCTCTAAACCAGGGTAATTCAAAATTTTTATGTTCAAGGGCCAAAGTTTCTGTCTCTTATTGGCACGCGAGCACGATTTGTCTTTTCTAGTAGAACTGTGATTTGCTGTTTCAGAGTACTTTTGTATAAAAAGTAACAATTTTCTTTACGTAAAAAAGCAAAAATCTTTTATTAAATAGCCTAAAATAGGTAAATAAAATACATATTTATTTTATTAGTTGATTATATAAAATATATACCTTTGGGCTCACTTGAGTTGTGGAATAAATATACCTGTCAGCCGGTACACGTGAATTTCGAAACAACCTGTGATCCCATTCAACTCTTAACACCTAACCTAACCTAACCTAACCTAACCTAACCTAACATCCATTTTTCATTTTGAACAAAGTCATTGTGAATATAATTTTTCCTCCTCAGTTCATGCAAGGCTACCAGCCTCAGATGAATTGTTCCGCAATTCATGTCAATGTAATTTTTTTCTCTTGAAATAATTTTATAATGTTCATGATCTAGCAGGCCACAAAAAAAAAAGTCGCCACGAGCTAAAGACCCCTGCTTTAGAGATCAAATTTTCACAAAAACCCGTCTTATCTCTTTCCTAGGCACTAAAAGGAACCTTCACGCAAAAATATTAAGTTTACAAGTCTAAGGTTTGGGGAAATACGTTGATGAATGAGCGGGTTTTTACCTTTTATATAAATAATATGTATATAATCACACACAGATCATGGTTTCCATGGTGATGTAAACAAAGAATGGTTGTTCAGGTGAGCTTACGCGTACATAACCGAAAAACAGGAAATTCGCTAGAAAAATCATGTTTTCATGATAGGTACTATTTTTACAGACCTCATAACCTTTAAAATCAGCGTTCATTTGTCAAGATATGTTCAACCATTTTCTCGTAATTTTAATAAATGAAAATGGGCTTATCAAATTATGTATATAATGTTGTAAGGTGCTAAAATATAAAAAATATATATGAGTGTGTATATATATATATGAGTGTGTATATATATATATGAGTGTATATATATGAGTGTGTATATATATGAGTGTATATATATATATGAGTATATATATATGAGTGTATATATATAACTTAATATAGAGCGTTTGATGCTCTAACATCAGATTACTCTCAGTGGTAAGAAAATTAGCCTACTAAGCCACAGGTCCCGGGTTCAATTCCCAAGTCTTAGGTGTATTTTTTTTTTACTTTAAAGAATATTCTTCAAACTTAATTTAATACTATGTTTGCACCTTTTCCCTCCCCTCCACCCTCTTCCTGCTCTCCTGATACTGTCATAAGTGTAAAAATGAATATAACAAACTATTCTTGTGTATTTGTATTATTAATTTTTATTTTTTAAGTATTTAACGTGTGTGTACTTTCTAAACCAGTTGATCATTTCAGCACACAGTGTATAAACTAAATTAAATCTTTAACAAACACAACTTCCTGCCCCATGACCGCTAATGTATCACCGTGTAAAGGAAAAACCCACAGTTTACCTATGATAAAAAAAATTCAGACATTTTTGGAATCGATCCCGGGAGTCTTAGCTTGGTAGACAGACACGTTACCGACTAAGCTAAATGACGAACTAAGTGTATTCGTAACTCAAGTCAGATATTTAGAGCTGAACGTCATCGTGAAAGGTCCTTTCTACAGTAGCCCCACGGCTTCTTTGGTACTGACTGACAGCTGCTAAGCACATGTTTTTGCAGATAATATCGTTTGGCGTAGGGATACATAATTTGGTCTGGTAACTTTTAAAGGTGACCTGGCGGTCTAGGGGTACGGTGTCAGACTTCTATGCTGGCGGCCGGGGTTCAATCCTTGGTCCCGGCAAAGATTTATCTGATTACCAAACCCTTCCTTAACCTCTGACAAGACATCTTGTGAATGTGGGGAATGCCAGGCCTCCACCGTGGTTCGGATTCCACGTTAAACTGTAGGTCCTCCATTTCATCTCACAATCACCCTACCATTACACATTAACGTAAGTGCGTGTAACCCGAACGGATAGTAAGACGTGGTGCTAATAATAATAATAATAACTTTTAGAAGCTTTTAGCTGTCAGCTGTGAGCTGTCAGTCAGCACCAAAGAAGCCATGGGACTACTATAGCTGCTGTTGGTCAGTTTCCTTTTACCCCCGCCTTCCTTGTGATGTCCGAAAGAAAGAGAGAGAGAGAGAGAGTTGGACCGACACTGTCGGAGTGGCCCATGTTAGGGTGTCCGGAACATGTAACTTCTATCTGATGTCACCCAGGGCTCCTGTCACGGTCGAAACTCGTCAAAACACAGTGACCGGTGTCACTACCGGAATCTTCAAGGTCACTCAACCCTTTCCTTGCAAGAGGAGGAGTCTTGTCTATAAGATCCAGATCCAGGGACGACTCTCGGTCAACAAGGGTCTGTGTTACAAGGGATACTACAAGCAATTCACCCTTCTCACCACACATTGGTAGACACGTAGACCAAACGTCACAATGGAGCGTCCATAATTTGAACTAATTGGGGATCGATCCAGTCCATATTATCGATTTGTACAGATTTTTCAAAAATACAGTACCTAAACCAAAAATATTATTACTATTATTATTATTAGCATCGCGTCTTACTACCCGTTCGGTTTACACGCACTTTCGCTAATTGTGTAATGGTAGGGTGATTGTGAGATGAAATGGAGGACCTACAGTTTAACGTGGAATCCGAACCACGGTGAAAGCCTGGCACTCCCCACATTCACAAGTTGTGATTAATACACGTCTTGTCAGAGGATAAATCTGTGTAGGGACTGAGGATTGAACCCCGCACCCCAGCTCAGAAGTCCAAGGGGCCGAAGATAAAGAAATGAATATAGACGGAATACTTACGAAAACTTAGTCTTAATGTAGAAATATTTTCACTTCATTTAAACAATAACCTTACACGTTTTTTTGTTGTTGTTGTGTTGTTTTTTTGCTAAGTATTACAAATTCTGAGGAAATAAAATAAGGCAAAAATATAACAACGAAAATAATCCTTTTTTTTTAACAAGGACTGAGGTGCGTTTATTGGCGACCATGTCTCTGATATTGATAAAACTGTGGCCATGGGCGCCCAAAAATGGGTGATAAGAGAGGCTTCAGCCCCCTTTATCACTTTGCAATATTTACTTTTTGTTGATTTTTATGGAAAAATCAAAATTTCATTTTTGGGATTTGGTTGCAATTTGCTACTATCAACTATGAATCATAAATTTCCAATTTAACAAATAAAAATGATAAAATGTAGATCTCACAATTCCATCTTCAACAGTTTTCTTATGTTTATTTTAAATTTTAAACGGGTTTAAATACAACTAAATTTTTTATTTTTTGTAAATTTTTCAAAAATTTGTTTTGCTAAAATTGGCACATAAGACTCATAGATCAAAATTATGTTCAGATGCTCTAAAATCACCCCCCCCCCCAACAAAGTTAAATTCCTGAAATCTTCTTTCAAGAAGGGGGTCGCATATGGAACTCCAATCAGCCATCCATTTGGAAAACACACATGGGTGCCCTTGACTGTGGCTATTTTTATTTTTTTTTAATTGTGTGTGTGTGATCCATATTATCGATGATCCGGATTTTTGGCGTCCGAATCATCAACGCTCTTCTGTATGGGTTTTCTAACTTAGGGGTGGTTATAGCTAACAGGTTTTAAAAGCTACTCTCATGTATTCATTCGCTAAATCATATGATCTGCGAGACCATATGTAAGAGTTGCTCGCGTTTGGCAGTCAATTCTATGGTATCCGAGAAATTCGATATTCGTAAAAATCCCATAAAAAATGTATCTTGAATAAAAATATTAAGATCTTGAATTGAAGTAACAATTTTTTAAGCAATTTTTAAATAGAATAACATAGACTTGTGTGGCTGGGCGAGTAACAAAAATAACACAAAAAAATACAATTGTAACAGTATTAATTAATTTATTAAAAGTGTTTTCTTTATGGTTTATGACGAGTAATTTTTTTTTTCCTGTGGTAAAAAGCCCTAGACAACTTATTTTTATTTTAAATATTTTCAATTTAAAATCATTCGGCATTGAGAATTACCAAGTATTCTTAAGTTCATAATATTTTGGCGGGGATTTAACATGTCTGAGGATAGGGGTGTTATCTTGGATAAGATAGCAATTAGCAATGTATCAGCCCATTCAAACAACACCGACCAGGTAATGAAGCCGGCGTCCTCTATCTGGGTGTGTCATTAGTTGGGATTATCTGACCCTCTGTAACGGCCTGGCATATTATGTTCTGTTAGTCGGTATTTCTCTACAATTGGTACAATTAACATAAGAAATTTCTTAAAATAGACATTTCAAATACCAATTCAGACACATTATTAAAATTAACCAACAGAGCAAAGTTTTTAAAAAAAAGTATTAATTTTAAATAACAACATTGTGTCCTAGAAAAATGATATAAAATTTTTTTAAACAGAAAAAAAAAGAATAATTTTAAAAATTATTTAATTTTACCACTTTTAAATAACTTACAGATTTTTTGACATATAATAAATATTCCATTGTGTACACTTCAAATGAATGTCAAGCTATAGGACTAAACTTATGCCTCATACATTAATTAATTATTATTATTATTAGCACCTCGTCTTACTACCCGTTCGGGTTGTACGCACTTACGCTAATGTGTAATGGTAGGGTGATTGTGAGATGAAATGAAGGACCTACAGTTTAACGTGGAATCCGAACCACGGTGGAGGCCTGGCATTCCACACATTCACAAGATGTCTTGTCAGAGGTGAAGGAAGGGTTAGGTAATCAGATAAATCTTTGCCGGGACCGAGGATTGAACCCCGGCCGCCAGCACACATTAATTAAATAACCTTAAGGAAAAAGTGAAGGGGACGCAAGAAAAGGTCAAAGTGTTTGCAAGTTTTTATAGGAAAAAACTTTTTGGCCAGAATAAATCAAATATTTCTCCAGTAAGAAACTTATAGTTTAATTTTATTCACGTGGTGATATCAACAGTTGTTGAATAGCTGTCATGAGCATAGCGGCATTAGATGAGAAAATATTTAAAGGGAAAGAAAAAGTTGTCATGAAATTACACGACACCCTTGACAGATATTCAACAAATGTTGATATCACCATGTGAAGAAAATTAAACTGGAAATTTGATTTGATTTATTTTGAGCAAAAAAAAAAAGGTTTGATACAAAAAATGAAAAAAACATTTGACCTTATCTCGTAGTCCTTACACTTTCATTTTAACTACGGTACGGGAAAAGCATAAAATGGAAAGTTTTACCCTGTAATTATTTTAAAAAATGAATCAATATTCATAGAATAAAATTACACAGTTGTTAAAATTGGCTATATTTTTTTCTGTAGAATTACCTTAACTAAAAATGTACATTTTTTTTAAGATTCTTATCTGATTACCAAACCCTTCCTTCACCTATGACAAGACATCTTGTGAATGTGGGGAATGCCAGGCCTCCACCGTGGTTCGGATTCCACGTTAAACTGTAGGTCCTCCATTTCATCTCACAATCACCCTACCATTACACATTAGCGTAAGTGCGTATAACCCGAACGGGTAGTAAGACGTGGTGCTAATAATAATAATAATAATAATAATAATAATAATAATAATAATAATAATAATAATAATAATAATAATTTAAAGATTCAAGTATTCAAAATTTGATTTTAGATTCAAAATAAAATTTAATATTCGGATTTTAGAAATATAGTATTCGACTCATGTCTAGAGGTAAGAACCCCAAACTTCCTTTGAAACCGACTGACCAAAAAGTATCCGATACTGGAAGACACCTCCTGTCTTGAGGGAGTGTGAAGGTCACCCGGCCCTCACCGAGACATGAACCCACACTTGTCACAAACTCAGCGACAGGGAAAACACGGCCTGACAGTTGGTAGAACTGACACCAACGCGCGTCCCACCAACCCGGAGGGCAGGTTTTCAATCCTTTCCATGTCGCTTCACTTGCTTTCGCTTGAAATTACACACGGATTAGTTATTCCGTATGGATGTGCGCGCGCAGCTTTTTATTTATTCCTTTTATTTTTAATTATATTATGTATTGGTTTATTGTACTGTCACTGACACTAAAAATGGCTCACTTTTCTATATATAATAATAATAACTTTCTTTTTTTTTACTTTTAAAATGAGGCTTCAAATTTAATTTGTTTCAATATAATAAATTAAAATTTAACATATATTATTATATTATAAATAACGTAATATAAAAATATTTACAAATAGTAATTTAATATAGAATACAGGATTTAAATATTGGTCCATGCTGTATAATATACTGACTCTACAGTCGATATTTGTGCGTCGGTGATTTTGTTGTGATAAAATGAATGTTCCCTTATATGATAAATTCTGGGCTGCGATAAACATGGTTAAATGAAGATAAATTACGATTATAAAAATTTGAAACATAATACAAATGAAAAACTAAATAAAATTGGAAGATTTACAGAGTTAGACGTTTAATATAAAACAAAAGAACAATATAAATTGATCCGAGTAGATCTCACGAACGAAGTGGAACAAAAATTGGCCTTGTATTTTAAATATATAGATATTAATCTTATTGTATAATGTGTACAGGGTTTATATATGGGGCCAAATTCATCGATGGGTAGGAAACATAAAAAATAAAAAATCTCGTATAAATATGTGTCCCATTTGACCTTTACCTGTAGTTTTGCCAATCCATTAACAAATCCATTAGTTTCAGAATTTTGTATTTCAAAAAGATTTGTGAGCAAAATAATTAAAACATTATTTCAATATTTACACTTAGTTTAATTTTCTACACGTAGTAATCTAAACAAATATTGAATGTATATTCCGTTCACGATAGGTTTTTACCTGGATGACAGTTCGAAAATCATATGTTTAGGTTTTGGGTTGGCAATACCTGTAAAAGATCACAGTTTTCTTATAAATTTAAAGATCTTTAATTACCTGTTATGTATTGCATTTAAAATAACGTAAACTTCAGTTTTCTCATACTATTTAATTTTTTTAAATAATTTCTTTTTTTCCAAATCGAAACAATATTTTAAACATAATTAAAAGTACTTATTTTTCGTTTTGGAACGTTACTGATTTTGTGTAATATAGTGCACACATCAATCTCTTTTAATACAGGCGTCGTATTTACTTGGAAAAGAGAAAATTGTTGTCATTTTTTTACACACAATACATGATTTTATGATTATTTTATCGTATTTTGAAATATTTAACTGAATAAAATATTTTCATCAACTGCGTGTCTGCATCATTGTAAAAAAACTTGTTTACCGTTATGTTCAATCATGTGGTTTAAATTCATCAGTCAACATTTTGAAGTTATGCTCGTTAGAAGTTTTTGTGAAAGTGGTGTTAGTAATTTTTTTAAGGGAAATAAATCTATAAATAAACTTTGTATCCGACCTCAAATAAATATATAAATAATATTGTCCTAAATTACTGTGGTTAACTATCACATTAATATATTACCATCTGTTTTCATTAGTTATCCAAAACGATAGATGTCAGCTGTTGGCGTAGTGATATATTAGGGACTACTTCTAGTAACATTTCGAGCTGTCATCCAGGTAAACTTAGCTCGTGAATGACTTATATCCTGTACATCACGAAATATTGACCTGGATATTTTATTTTCATTTTAAAAGTTTATGGTCAAATTCCTTAAGTCATGACAAAGACATAATAAATATTGTGTACAATTTAATAATATATCTACTCAAGAAATATTTTTTAAATTTTTGTCAAAAAAAAATCTTCATATGGTGATATCAACAGTTGTTGAATATCTTTCCCGAGCATAGCGGCATTAGATGAGAAACATTTTTAATTGAAGAGAAAAAGTTGTCATTAAATTCCAGGACACCCTTGACAGGTATTCAAGAAATGTTGATATACCCCACCTCGGTGCCCGCATGGTCTAATGCTCTACTCTCGCAGTAGACTATAGAGGGAAGTTTCCATACTTTACTTACAATGTAATGATTTAGTAAAGTATACATACTTTATATGCAATAGTTGGAGTGAATTATAGCTACAATACTTTATTTCTGCTAAACACTCGTACCCTAACCCCCGCCTGGCAGTTAACATCGACACTACCGTCAGGGGTAGCTACAATAGCCCCATGACTTCTTTGGTGCTGACTGACAGCTTTGAAAAGTTACCAGACCAAATTATGTATCACTACGCCGAATCATATTATCTGCAAAAACATGATTTTTAGCAGCTGTCACTTCTGACAGTCAAAATGTAGGTATATACCTAAATGTTTACTGTCAGAAGTCAGCTGTGAGCTGTCAGTCAGCACCAAATAATCCACGGGGCAACTGTAGATATATTATTTGCACCTGCTACTGGACTGCCAGTTGGCGGTTAGTAAGAAAGACTCACCCCTCCGCCGCCTTGTTAGTAACGTTCTTTACCTCAACATTACGTTGACTCACCTACCGGACTCACTCAATCGTTATTCCTCTTTTGTTTCGATGACGGGACGAGGGGTGGACCAAGAAATAAAATATGTCTGGTCTTGCTTATGCCAGAATATTGTGGTCGTTAAAAAAATATATAATTCGAGATTTTGATTGAAAAATGGACTTAAGTAAATTTTCCGTTGCCAGATAAGGCGCTTCCTAAGTATATCGGACTGTACTCGCATTTATATCTTTGGGAAAGGGTTTTTTTTCCTATGAAAAATGGACTGTAGTAGCATTTCTACATGTAAGATAAAGTTCTTCCTATGAAAATTGGACTGTAGTAGCTTTTCTAGCAGCTAGTTAGGCTTCTTACTATGAAAATTGGACTGTGGTAACGTTTCTATCTCTAAGAAAAAGTTCTTCTTATGAAAAGTGGACTGTAGTATCTTTTCTAGCAGCTAGTTAGGCTTCTTACTATGAAAATTGGACTGTGGTAACGTTTCTAGCTCTAAGATAAAGTTCTTCCTATGAAAATTGGACTGTAGTACCTTTTATAGCTGCGAGTTAGGCTTCTTACTATGAAAATTGTACTGTGGTAACGTTTCTAGCTCTAATATAAAGTTCTTCCTATGAAAATTGTACTGTAGTAACTTTTCAAGCTGTAAGATAAGGTTCTTCTTATGAAAAGTGGACTGTAGTATCTTTTCTAGCAGCTAGTTAGGCTTCTTAATATGAAAATTGGACTGTGGTAACGTTTCTATCCCTAAGATAAAGTTCTTCTTATGAAAAGTGGACTGTAGTATCTTTTCTAGCAGCTAGTTAGGCTTCTTACTATGAAAATTGGACTGTAGTAGCTTTTCTAGCAGCTAGTTAGGTTTCTTCCTATGAACATTGGACTGTAGTAACGTTTCTAGCTCTAATATAAAGTTATTCCTATGAAAATTGTACTGTAGTAACTTTTCAAGCTGTAAGATAAGGTTCTTCTTATGAAAAGTGGACTAGTTTAGACACCCCCGTCTGAAGATCACACGTGGCAGTATGATAAATCAACCCCCTCTCTCCCTGTGATCCATCCAGTTTTACGAGCAAGTTACCGGCACCAACACTGGTAGAGCTCGCATGTTGTGGGCATAGAAATCATGAGCTACCCGGTTAACAGGGCAGCTTTTAACACTCGTTAGACCGTGACGGACACGCCCGTTCACAACTGGATTCCTTCCAGCGATCACTACATGACACAAGTCTCTGAAGTATAGTATTATAATGTTCACTTTATGTTCGAACCTTCCCACCTCATTTTTTAAATATTTTATTAGTTTTACAAATCTATTATTATTATTATTATTATTATTATTATTATTATTATTTTAGCACCAGGTCTTACTACCCGTTCTGGTTTTACGCACTTGTGCTAATATTGTAATGGTAGAGTGATTGTGAGATTAAATGGAGGACCTACAGTTTAACGTGGGATCCGAACCACGGTGGAGGCTTGGCATTCCTCACATTCACAAGTTGTGATTAATACACGTCTTGTCAAAGGTGAAGGAAGGGTTTGGTGGTCAGATAAATCTGTGCCGGGACCGAGGATTGAACCCCGGACCCCCAGCACAGAAGTCTGACACCTTACCCGCAGCCTAATACTCCCAGCTTTCTAGATGTTTCCGCCCAAGCAGTTACGTGATCTCGTGCTCTGTACAATGTGGTGCGACTCTTGGTGTTGCCAGAATAATCAGAGCTTGTTTAAACGAAACCTATTTAGTAGTTCTGTGAACAATAAACCTTACTCCCTTCATGGGTTGTTTTTTTTATCGTGAATACTACGAGCTCTGTTACCACGTTATTCAGAACACAATTACTTTTAACTTGAAGTCCGCAAAATAGTTTTAATATCCACCCATAGTCGAAAAAAAATGCTTTTCACGTTGATATACCACAAGCAGTCGATCATTAGTTTAACTGGCGCAGGAATATTCAAGTCTTAGCATATAATGTCACTTAAGCTTGGTAGCGTCGCCTTGCCTCCCACACCCCTAGCTACAAACCACGCAACTCTACTTTAGGAAATATATCTACAGTAGCCCCATGGCTTCTTTTGGTGCTGACTGACAGCTCACAGCTGACTTCTGACAGTCAACATTTAGGTATATACCTAAATTTTGGCTGTCAGAAGTGAGAGCTGCTAAACACATGTTTTTGCAGATCATATGCTTCGGCGTAAGGAAACATAATTTGGTCTGGTAACTTTTTAAAACCGTCAGTTGTCAGCTGTGATCTATCAGTCAGCACCAAAGAAGTCGTGGGGCTACTGTAGACAATGTGCATGCGCTGAGAATTATAGGCTCACAATGCGCCAGAAGACTACTGCGCAACCAAGATCAATAGTTATAGATGTTTAGTGGTGTGTCGAAATCAAAGGGAGTGGGTAGGGGAGGGAGAGATAAGCTTACCTTTGTTTACTGACGTGACGAAAAGGACTATACCATGCGAATATTACTATACGGTGAAATAAAGTACTCCAAATAACTCCGAGAGGATACGCCGTACCCCTATTTAAACCAAGGTCATTCAAATCTGATGAGGGAAATCATCGTTATAACACTCCTTGCTAGCACAGGGGGATTTGTCTGAAATATAAAATGTCTACGTAAAAGTAAGACTCATCGTTATTACTGGATGAACCTTATTGTTGTCCTACTCTTATAAACAGTATAAATACAAACAGATGATTACTTTTTTACTACATCTTATTCCTAGTAATAACGACAATAAAACAATTAAATAAAGTTCGCGGTTTGTACGTGCGTTAAGTCTTCGATCAATAGCTGCTCACATAATATACAAGTTTTAGTCCAATTTTCATATAAAGGTTTATATATGATAGCTAGAAAAAAAATCTACTATCTCGTATTCAGACGTCAAATCATAACATCTGCAGCTGTCACTTTATATAGATATTATCAACACATATTAAATAATCCTAAAAATATTGTAAAAAGTGTTTATAGTTTCTAAAAGGCCCCTTTTATGAAAAGTTGACTGTACTATTAATCACGCCTCTTCTTATATGCTTGAAACAAAGTATTCTTAATGCCAGCGTACTATGCTAAATACCACACTATCTTAAGGTGAAAGTGTAGAGGACGCGAGAAAAGGTAAGTATTTTTGAAGATTTTATAGAAAAACTCTTTTTAGGTCAAAAGAAATCAAATATTGATCCATTAGAAACAGAGTTTAATTTTCCTCACATGGTAATATCACAGCTGTTTAGTAACTATCAAGGGTGTCCTGGAATTTAATGACAATTTTTTCTCTTTATTTAAAAGGTTTATCATATATTATTATTATTATTATTATTATTATTATTTTAGCACAAAGTCTTACTACCCGTTCGGGTTATACGCTTTGAGTACTAATTACGCTAATGGATTAGGAATTAGGAAGGTTGAATTAGAGGAAGTGAACCCGTATTTGCGTGGAGGGAGAGTGGAAAACCATTTAGGAAAAACCCCCTCTTTCTCATATAATGGCGCTATGACCATGACAGATATTTAGGAACTGTTGATATTACCATGAGAAAAAAAAACAATTAGACTGTGTTTCTACTGGATCAATATCTGATACATTTTTTGCCAAAAAAAATGTTTAGATATAAAACCGCAAAAACACAAGACCTTTTCTCTCGTCCCCTACAATCAATCCCACCAAAAGTATAATTCATTTCTATCTCACAGTACATTAACCTACTTGGAGGTAAATATCCTTACTGTGATGTATTTCTTATGAGAATGGCATTTATAGATCTATAAATCTCTTAGATCTCTAGGTAATCCTCTATTATCTTAAACTTTTCCATTAAAACCCTGTTAAAAATTACTTTATCCGTTGGACTATTCAGATTTTTGTTTCTAACAATTTACGTTAATCTCAAAACTGCTCTATTTAGTGTAAAACACCCTTGAAAATTGGTTATTTTCACCTTTCCATTATTTATTTTACACATACACACATACATACAGACATACAGACATACATAATCACTCCGTCCTAAGGAATAGCACGCAGCTTAAAGACAACTCCGTACTTAATCCATCCTCACTAACTTTCTCCAAACTTCCCTTTCTTCGCATACTCCCTTCACTTCAACAAAAGCCATACACCGAGTCTTTCAACATATTTTATTCTTAAAATTCTTAATGTTTCTATTTTTCACACATTCGTTTGCAAAATTTCTTTCTTTATGATTATAAAAACTTATAATGTAAAGTTTTTATAAGTCATATAGGGTAGGAGTTCTAAAAATGTGGCCGATTTTTTGTGGTTTGCAAATATTGTTTTAATACAAAGTGAAAAAAACAAAAAAATAGCCGCCCCTCATGTCGATTAAAACTACGCTGATCACAGAAGTTTGTCGTTATAAAAAAAAAATGTAAATATTATTAAATTTTTAAGAAGCGCGTCTTACCCTATTTTGCTGCAGACGATAATTTGAAATAACAACCCCCTTCTTAAATAAAACGAGATTTCCGGGAAAGTCTTCAACGAGTCTCAGTAACCACCCCTTCCTCACCCCCCCTTGGACACATATTTTAATATTCATTTTCATACTGGTAAAAATAAAACCTGTCTTAAACTTAAAATTGGACCTCTTTTAAGATATTCCTAGCACCGACCAAGGGGTTAATTTCGAACTAGATCTGTGTAGTCAGTCAGTAATATATTAACCAGCGCTCTTCAAATTCCGTTGTAATGAACCTTACTTCCAATAAAGATGACGATGATGATGATGATGATGATGATCCAGTTCGAAACATGCGATCTTACAATTAACTTCTTCCCTTATAATGATCAACAACAACTAGGGACGACAGAAGAAGAAGAAGAAAATAGTGTAGTTAAAGGAGAAGGGAGGAAGGGGGGACAAGATATCTGGAATACAATTAATAACCAGAGTCTTGTCGTCTTACTTTCCCTGAGGGGGGCAAGTTTCGTGGGGGTTTAAAGGGGGGTAGGGGGGGGGTATCTTCCTTGGGGCAACAAAACGCCCGATGGAAAACCCCAGCACAGACATGCAATGAATGGAGTAACTAAGAATGCCACGCTAAAAGAATGTAACACCCGCGTCGGTAACCCGCATGGTCTAACGCGCTACTCTCGCAGTAGACTAGACTTCCGATGACTGGGAGATCGAGGTTCGAATCTTGGTCGCGTGTATTGAAGGTGGTTTTTCTAAAAAAAAAAAAAATTTTAATATAGCTTTCCTAGTTTCTAAAACAATTAGCGCAATTAGTACATATAATTCGAACGGGTAGTAAGACATGGTGCTATATATATATATATATATATTAGGCTCATATACCTTAAACCGTCCTTAGACATAGCACGTGTATCAATTAGTTTATTACGAGAAACAATGGGAGGGCTATATATTTCTCAAGGCGATGATTCGTAGAGGAAGAATCGTCCTCACTTGTAGTGTGTTGTAAACGTCAGTCAGCGAGAAAGGGATTTGTTTTTTTTAGCACCGTGTCTTAATACCATTTCAGGTTATACACTTATGTACTAACTACACTAAAGAGATAGGGAGAAGAAAGGTTAAATTTAGAAGAAGTGTACCTGTATTTGCGTGAAGGTAAGAGTGGAAAACCATTTCGGAAAAACCACCCTCAGTACATCCGATCGAGAATGGAACCTAAATCTCACCCGTCATCCTAAGTCTAGTCTTACACGAGAGTGACGCCTTAGACCATGCAATCACCGAAGCGGGTGGGGCGGAATTTATTATACATTATATATATTTATTTAGTATCACATCTCCTTAGCTATTCTGGTTGTACGTTATTATATTAATTACGTTAGTGTTACAGGGATAAGGAAGGTTGAATTTATAAAAAGTGTACCCACATTTGCGTGGAGGGAGACTGGAAAACCCATTTTGTAAAAACCACCCTCAGTACACCCGACCGGGAATAGAACTCAAATCTTCCTGGAATCGGCAGTCTAATCCAACATTAGGGCGACACCTTAGACAATGCAGCCACTGAAGCAGGAAATTCTAGAGTTAAATTCGTGTGTTAATATAATCAGTGGGTTCGTAAAGCGGACGTTAAATACTGCAAAAATATAATTTTTTTTTAACTAAATTAATGCCACCTAACGGTGCAAGTAATTAATATTCCATCAAATAATCTCCCTGAACTACATACCTCAAACAAACATCTACGAGAAGAACTCTGTCTTCACCTAATTGAGCTGGAGACGCCAATAGGAACAGAACCGCACTTGACGGACTAATAACTAACATACATCGTATCGCCTGAGTCGATGAGGCCTCCTTCAACTATGAAACACTTGGCAAGTATTGAGGAGTGATGGGGTGGTTGTTTTTGCTTGTTAGTACGGTTACACATCACCGTGGGCGCTTCCGCCATTAGACGTTATTTTTCTGAACTGATAGTGCTGCACGTAGTTGCAACCAAACTACACCCAATAAAAGACCGTCACACTTTACGGATAGCACTTAGGAACGTTTATTATAGTAAGCCCAACTCAACTCCCGGCTCGTTCGTGTGTGTGCGCTCGAGGTATGGGGTAGAAGTAAAAAAAGAAAAGACCTAAGATACACCAGAAATGTGCGCAGTGCTTTCGTATTTGAATTATTATTATTATTATTATTATTATTATTATTATTATTATTAT
>CABFOW010006268.1:20734-33772 GCA_902141385.1 Timema californicum | reverse complement strand
TTTTAGAAATTCTACAGCCTCTTGCCTGGCCACTGTGTTGCCCAGGTAGCCACAAGTAATCAAGTAATCCCTCAAGTTTATTAGCCTTGTGAAGAAATTTAATACTCTATAATTTTCTATCTTATTGTAAAACTTGTACCTTTTTATGCATTTATTGTTTACTAAATAAAACTATATTGTCAAATTGATATGTTCAGTTTTCTAATTTAGTATAAATGTACTGTGTGTGATCACAGTGCAATGGGAACTGATGACACACAACCTTTAACTATGCAAGAAGATTTTAATGACTTAGTTAATGACTTAAAGTTAACCAAATAGCAAACTTAACTCCTTGGTTCTTGGTTACAGTAATGGAAAATACTTTAAGCTGGAAATTTTATTGACCACGCAGTAAGTGTATTTCAAGTTTTTTAATATGGATGACAGTATGAGAACTATATAAATGGCAAAAAGAAATAATTATGTATTGGAAGTAAGTTCCACTGCTTGAACCAGAAAAAGTTATTATTCTACCTTAATATATAAAGATTCATATAGCGAAGAATTTCTTCAAGGCATTATATATAATAGGAAATGGATTCACTTATCTTGCAGACATTTATCCCAATATAACAGATGCTACACTGAAAGAAGGAATTTTCATTGGGCCCCAAATAAGGAAAATTCCGAAAGATGATTAATTTGTGACGAACGTAGAGGATACTGAAGTACAGCTTTGCTATCATTTAAAGTAGTTATTGGAAACAAGAAAGATAACAAATATATGGAATGCCAAATGTCTTTGAAAATTTTGTGATTGAGGATCCAGGGAAATGCTTTCATTAGGGCATAGCCACATTGGAAAAACATTATCAAGATCGCTGAGATGCCTCCATGTTGAGAGATTACTGCTTATTTCGCAAGCGGGAATTCAAAACTGGCAGTACAAAAATCTCCGTGGCAATCATTTTTAAGTATATAGAATGGAAATATTAACTTGTATGATAATATAAATTGATAAAATTGCTGTATTTTAACATTTAAAAAGTTCATTATGAAGATTTTGTTGGATTCACTGACTAAGATGCATGATCCAACCACTGTATCAATCCCGAAAGGCGCTGCAGTAGCGTGAATATCAAGAGTTAGCCAATCACGCAATCTCACTTTTTCAGTTGTCATTTTCATTCAAAACCGACCGCATCGTTTTGTGCTCACGTTAACCTTTTTGTGTTAATTAGCCCACTAAGTGTTTTGTGTGATTTTGTGTTCGTCTCGGACGTTAATTTTGTGTACCCGACCTTAACCTTTGATAACGGGTTATGGGCCCAGTCTCGCTGCGATAATTTTTGTGTGACCAATCGAAGATTGCGAAGCGCGTAACTCCTAACGGACATTGCGCCACATTAAGTCTCGAAAACGCGTTAGTACGCTGTGAAGATGAACGCGACCGGCGTAAAGTTCAAAGTTTTAAATAAAGAGATTTACGAAACATGGAAGCTACTGATGCGTACAGTTCTCACAAAGAATGATGTATGGGGCTATGTGAGTGGAACAATCGTGAAACCAGAAGTGGTTATAGCCGAGCCAGTGACGATTGAAGCCGGACGACGGTGGAAAGAAGCCGACCTGATAGCACAATCTTATATAGTTCTTGCCATGAACCCATCGGAAATTCAGCAGAATAAGGGCTGCGAGACCTAGCTAGCTGTTTGGGAAAAAATAAAGGGAATATGCCAGTCCAAAATGCTGGCACGTAAGGCTGCTTTGTTGAATAATTTGATATCCTTGAAATCAAAAGATGGCGGCGGCATGCACGAACACTCTCGATGATTTTGACACGGTGGATAGGTTGGCAGAACTTGAAGTTGACATTAATCAAGAGCTGTTGGCAGTCATGTTTTTGCGCAGCCTACCAGAGAGCAACGAAAACTTTCGTTGCGTCATGTTGTAACGTGACGCATTACCACCTCTGTAGATGCTTTGAATCAAAGTTGCAAGTGAATTCGACGCGCGCAAGGAAACGAGCCGGAATTCAGCACAAAATATGATGTACGCGGGAAAGTGCCGGAAATAATAAACTAGAAAAGCACAGACGGGAGAAATAGGAAAAAGACTTTGGTGCGAAAAAGGACTCTAAAATTAAAAGTTTTAAGTGCAATGCGAACGAACACCGGGCAAAAAACTGCCGGAAGACAAGGAAGTCAAACGAACAATCCGCGAAAAACGTCGAAAGCGTGTGCCTTGCCGCGACGTACATGTCCAATAACGGTGCATTTCGAATCGAAAATAATGCATATCGCGTTAGCTGGTGTTTCAACAGTGGCTGCACGTCTCACATGTGTGGGAATATCGAGTCGTTTGCACAGATCAATTTGAACTTCGATCACGGAAAGATAAGTCTCGCGAACGGAACCTGCACGGACATCGAAGGAATCGGTACCATGTCAATCGGGACAAGCGTTAGCGGTAATAATGCAGCGTTTGTCTCCAGGGCAAGATGTGTCGCGCTCCATTTCCAAAGGTTTCGGAGAGAGTGTCAGTATTGGGTGAGCTCATACATTCTTACATATTTGGTCAAATGCGAGTCGCTTCACACAGAAAGAAGCTCTACTTTTATACTTTCATAGACGATTCTTCAGGATGGTGTGAGGTGAGATTCATCGAGCAAAAGAACCACGTGATGGACGAGTTTGATAGTTTCAGGGCACTCGTGAGTACCCAACAGGGAAAGGAGGTTAAGTGTTTACAGTCGGGTAACGGACGCGAATATGTCAACAAACAGTTTGACGAACTGCTACAAAAACACGGCATCTTGAGGCGTTTGACCTTACCTTACAACCCGCAGAAAAATGCAGTTGCTGAGATGATAAACAGGACACTGTTGGAGATGGCCTGCTGCCTTCTAATTCAGTCCGGACTGCCACCGACTTTTCAGAAGGAGTCCGTCAACACCACAAACTTCATACGCAATAGATCACCAACAATTAAACTAAAAGGAAGAACCCCGTATGAGGTTTGGTTCGGGAAACCACCGGACGTGTCCAGCCTTAGTATCTTTAGGAGAGAAAGCTTTGTCATGGACAGAATTCTGGGCAAGGGAAAGCTGGAAATACGATCGAAGAAAGGCATCTTCATGGGTTATATAGCTCAGAGTCAAAGGCGTACAGGATTTGGCTACCGGGGCAAAGGAAGATCGAGGTATCTAGAGATACGATTTTCATGGATTGGACTCCGATCCAGTTATTGAAGATTTGGGAGGACTTCCTACCACAGGACGACCAGTCCCCAAATTTGTCAAGTTCGTCAGTCGATTCTAAGGCCACGGAGACTGAAGATCAACACGTCATGATCAACCTCTCTAATGGTCAATAATCGCATCATCCGATCGAAGAGCCACTACCAGAGGCACGTCATGATGAGTACGAACACGCTGAGGGTTTTCGAGGTTTTTCCCCAGATGAACCATTGAATGCTGTAAAAAGAGGTCAAGGATGGCCAAGGGTATTGCGGACCGGACGTCCCGGAAGAACCCCCAGAGTCTATGCAATGGTGAATCATGTTGTTAAGGATGACTTCGTTTTTCTAAGCGAAGTTCCAGTTGCTCGAGCATTGAAAAGTAAGGATTCAACCGAATGGATGATGGCCATGGCTAATGAAGTGGAGTTAATTCTTGCAAAGGACATGCGGGATCTGGTGGACAGGTCAAAAGCATCTAGGGTGATCAGCAGTCGTTTCGTAATACGAAATAAGTACGGAACAAACGGCGTTCTGGAGAAGCGCAAAGCCAGGATAGTGGCGAAGGGATATGCTCAACAGCATTGTGGCAATTTTCACGAGAAGTGCGTGCCAGTCACACGCCTATATTCAATACGGTTGATTGTTGCATGTGCAGCCCTGAACAACATGCACATACGCCAGTATGATGTGGAAACAGTGTATTTGAATGGGAAACTTGATGAGGAGGTATACATGGAGCTACCAGATCGGTTTGAAGAAGACCTAGCGCACATAGCGACCAAGAAAGGACGCAAGGATCAGATCGTCAGCAGGGCGAGGGCCCCATTAGACAAGTTAACAGCAGGTAACAGGGTCTGCTAAGTAAAGAAGGCTCTGTGTTGCCTAAAACAAGCTGGTCATGCCTGGAACACACGTCTAGATGGAGAGTTGCGTACCATGGGCACGAAACCCACCAATGGGGACCCGTGTGTTTATTTAAGTCATTGGAACGAAGAGATGATTATCATCATCTAAGCCGACGACATTCTGATAATATTCCGTGACCCCGAAGAAACCACCCGTTTTAGAGACAGACTTGGAAAGATGTGTGTGATGAAGGATCTGGGTGACCTGAAGTGCTGTTTGGGGATGGATTTATCCAAAAATGGCGATGGGATATTTGTAAGTCAAAATACATACATAAAAGACATCCTTAAACGCTTCGGTATGTCAGATATCAAGGCTGTTTCAACCCCACTTGACGCCGAGACGAAGTTGGTAAAGGATGAGGCATGGTCAACTTTATATGGTGATAAACCCTCATACCGAGAACTAGTTGCTTGCTTGCTGTATTTGTCAGTGGCTACACGCCCGGACATAGCTCATGCAGCAAGTGTGTTAAGTCAATTTAATGATTGTTTCAACAGTACTCATTAGGGCGCAGCAAAGAAGGTACTTTGGTACTTCTAAGGCACTGCTGACCAGGGAATCTCACACAAGCGTGGGGAATGCTCGTTGACGGGCTACGTAGATGCCTACTGGGGAGGATCACTGGACGACCGGCGTTCCTTTACAGGATATGTTTTCGTCATGAATGGAGTTGCAATTGCCTGGGATTCAAGGAAACAACAGACTTTCACGTTATCTTCCACGGAGGCCGAATACATGGCCCTGAGTGAAGCAGCTAAGGAAGTAGTGCACCTTCAGCGTTTCCTGCTCGAACTTGGAAAGGAGGAATTAGGACCACTTAAACTGCTCAATGACAAGGTTGGGGTACAGAGGCTGGCAACCAATTCTGTCTTCCATGCACAAACCAAACACATTGACATGTGTCACCACTTTGTACGGGAGACTGTTGAGTCGGGTCAACTGGTGCTGGGACACGTGGCATCGGAGGAGATGCCGGCGGATGTATTAACCAAGGCTTTGACGAAATCAAAGCACGGGCACTGTGTTGATCTCCTGGGACTGATCAGGGCACCCGATGAGTCTTCAGTTGTTGTCTCGAGGTGAAGTGAGGAGTCACTGACTAAGATGCATGATCCAACCACTGTACCAATCACGAAAGGCACTGCAGTAGCGTGCGTATCAAGAGTTAGCCAATCACACACTCTCACTTTTTCAGTTATCTTTTTCATTCAAAAATGACCGTGTCGTTTCGTGCACACGTTTACATTTTTGTTTTAATTAGCACACTAAGTGTATTAGTAGATTTTGTGTTCATCTCGGACGTTAATTTTGTGTACCCAACCTTAACTTTTGCTAACAGATTTCATAATATATGTATATCTGTAGTGAACTAAAAATTGTTGGTTGATTAAAGAATGATGATAATTTGAGTATATCTTTAGATGTAGGCATGACACATCAAATTGAGTGGAATTTTTGAAATCAGAACATCAATTAACTTTAGAAACAGCCATGTATGTCCCGACTGAACAAAAAAAATTTTTTGTTGGAGAATATCATTAGTGTAAACATTCAAAGGCTCAAATGACAGTCATTGGATGAATCTATTGTGCTAGATTCAGATAGGTATCGTGATTATTGAATAGCTATGTTTTGTAAAAACATAGAAATTCATATCATTTAATTAGGAATGGAAATTTTATTTGTCTATACTTGGTTATTAAAGGCTATTCGAAGGGGGAAAGAATGCAGTATTATAAAATAAAAAAATATACTAAAATAAGGATATTTGTTAAGACCTTGTGAAAAAAAACTTGGAAAGGTCCAAATTTATCTGGAAAATGGGAATGACAGAGTAAAAAAAATCGGTTATGGTGAAATAAAAATATTAATCAGTTGAACAAGTTATAATAAACATTTTAGAATGATGTTGGTAATATTCTAAAGACTCTTTAAAAGTTTAAATATTAAAGGATATTAATAACTTTAAGCTCTTTATGTTGAAACATAAAAATGTATTCAAACAAATTATTCTATAAATATCATACAGTCAATAAATTCTTATATCTTTACAAAATATATTGTTAGTAGAATTATGTGATTTTTTTTTCTATTTGTGAAACATAAGATTTGAGCTTAAATCTGAACACACTTTCTAAAAGTACACAATTTACCCTAATTTATTTCTTTTAACTGAATCATAAGCCTTTTAAATATATATATATATATATAATTGATGTACAGAAATATTGTATTCCCACTTTTTTATAATATTTGTTGAATAGTAAAACTCTTGATATGTTGTTGATTAATTTTGTCAACATTCACAAGTGTTTTTGTGGTAGCTTGACCCCCTAACCGCCAGAGGCTAGGAAAATTCTATAAATTTAAACAACTCTAGAATTTCTTTAAAGTGTGTTTTATAGTAACATGACCCCTAACTGCTGGAGACTAGAAAAAATTCCAGATATTAAACAGCTCTAGAAGTTCTCTAAAGTGTTTTTTATGGCAACATAACCACCTAACCACTAAAAACTAGGAACAATTCTAAATATTAAACACCACTAGAAGCTATCTGAAATGTATTTTATGACAACATAACACCATAACGCCAAAGGCTAGAGAAACTTCTAAATAATAAATAATAAACACCATTAGAAGCTCTCTGAAGTGCTTTTTATAGTAACATAGCCCCCTAATTTACACTTGTACATTAATTTTGATATTGTTTGAGCCATAAATAAAGCCATATATATTTTGTTCATTTTTTTTTGTGNGGGGGGGGGGGGTGTTTGAACCTCGAAAAAAAACCCTGACCATGACCTTGACTAGAATTGTGTTGTTTCAACTGGGTGTAATCTTTTTTTATTAATATTTTTTGCAGTGTGTCTTATTTCCTGTTCGGGCTATATGCTGACTGGGTGTAATCATCCTGAACTATTTTCAGAAGTTTCATTTTACAAAAAGCCAAAATATGTTAACTATTATTGAAAAATTACACTGATAATCTACTACCATGATCCCATGGATATTAAAACAATTTTATAAGTACAACTCATTTTTATTTTTAAATATTGTAAAAGTTTTATATTAAATTATTTTCTTAAGGATTAATTTGAGATGTGTGAACATTTTTGCTAGCCATTTTAAGCTTTTACCATAGCAATGTCATTCATTTTCTGAATAAATATTTTATTATGGTCATTATAAAGACATGAGATAATTATTTATTAGTTTGCTCACCTTTAAGCCACATAGGAAACTGTTGTGTCTTCACACATACATTTTGTCTTGTTTAATTGTCCACTAACGCCAACTAAAGAGAACATGTAATATTTCACTTCACTAATCAACTCAATCTAGATTTAGGTCGATCAACGTAACATTTATAAATCCCAATGCAGAGTATAATACAGCGACAACACATAGGTATTTATTAATCAACATATGTTTTTTTTTATTGTAAACTTGGATATTCACTTATCATTTAAGTCTAAAAATTGATCTAAAATATAAATAAACCAAATTTGTAATCAAGATTTTTTTTACTGGTTGGACATGATTATTATGTTGAAACTTATTAAAACTGCTTTGATTAAATGGATGTTTACAAATGGTAATAGAAGTACTTGCTATCATGTTTAAACAACTTGAAAGTGATAAATCAATTTAATTTCATGTCATTTTTTATCATTGTTAATACTGGCTGAACAATGTTACCATTTGGAAACTGATTAAAACTGTTAAACTACATGGCTGGTTGATAGCATTTATTATTAATTATTGTTGACTAAAACTGGTTCCAGCTGGGCTATTCCACTTCAAACTAGTTAATAATATATCTGGCTGAATCCAGATAAATCCATTTTAACCTAGTTCAAACTCGCTAATATGATGTGAACATAATGTTGTTGGATAACTACAGTTGTAATCCAACCTGTTTCAATAAGAGTTTGCAGCATGGGTGTTACACAGTTTGAATTTAATGCTAGAAAAGGACTTGGATCTTATTATTATGTAGGGCTAATTTATAATTAATTAAAGTATATTTGTATGGAAAGGGTGTACATGACATATCTAGTTTATATGAGAGGGATGAATCTCTTAATAGTGATGTTGGAGTAATATAGTAATAGTGTGATAGAACAGTAAATAATAAAGTCAATAACACCTAACACCTTTTATTAAAAATGTGTTTTAGCATAAGTTATTATATTTATAAGCTTAGTTACAATGCCTTGATAAGGTTTATGTAAAATCTTATGTTCGNTTTTTTTTTTAATTTTCTCCCATCAAGCCAAAACAAAATCCTGAATATAAAATTCATATGGCGTTTATCATGATTATAACCATTTGTTTAAAATACAAGTGCATATTTGATGTTCTTTTCAGACAATACAAGTATGGAAAAGATCAGAATGGCATCATGCGTGGGGTGTGCTCATGTGCGGATGGAAAAGTAAATGAGTCATGCAATATAAATGACCGACAATTTAATACGTTAATTCCATGGTGGCTTCCTCACACTGCTGAACGAAACAATAACTTTGCTGGGGTATATGGGAGACTGGACTGGGAGGATCATTTCAGCACAACTCTCACCAAACCAAATCCACAAGGAAAGCAGGGAAGAGTTATACATCCTCAAGAAGACAGAATTATCACAATCAGAGAGTGTGCAAGGTCTCAAGGCTTCTTTGACACTTTCCACTTCTATGGAACTATTGCAGAAAGATACAGACAGGTAATTAGATATTCCTTTTCCAAAACACACATTGTACCCTTCTTGAAAAATAAAGTTGAGTTTTTTTAAATATATGTATTTCTGATAATTTAATGTCATGTGGTATTCAGTGGCGGATTTAAAATTTTTGCGCCCTTAGGCACAATTATAATATACGACCCCCTCCCCCAAACCTTTTTGTCAAGGTTCAAAGTCTTTAGGAAGTTTTGAAGGACAGAGGTGTAGGGAAGGGGAGGAGGGGTCAGAAGTTAGTATTCGAGAAAAGATTTTTACAAAAGATAATTAGGCATGCCCTACAATAACTTGCATTAACATTATGAAGAAAGGAGACTGAAGTCAGTTACAAAGCGATTGCAAAGTACAGTTATTTAAAAATAAATATTGTTGTTCTTATTTCAACTTGAATGATTTTGATAGTGTTAGTCAATAATTTTTAAACGTAATTCTAATAAAAAATAATGCTATCCAAAATGTGCCACCCCCTAAAGCCACCGCCCCTAGGCCCATGCCTAGTGGGCCTATAGTGTAAATCCGCTTCTGGTGGTATTATTTTGTGTGGCAAGGAAAAATAAATCCGAATATAATCAAATCTATAAACAAATTTTGACAAGAATTATTTTTGAATAGAAACTTGTATTTATATAGTTTGAGAAACAAACAAGGCCAATTTTTGAAAATGATAGAAAACATAGCTAAGAATTAAGTTCAATCAATTAGTGATATTTTAGTCCACATTTATAAATTTTATCAGTCATATTTTATTTTCTGTGTGATTTTGTTACTCTAGTTGAAATGCAAAGATTACTTCATTTATAAAATTATGTTAAAATAGTGCTGTAAAATAATAAATAGCACAATTATTTGATTAATAGAATATATCCATTAATAAAACATAATACACACATTATCTCCTGGATAAAAAATTAATACTTAGTATTTTATTTTAAAATAAACCAGTGAAATAATATCGTTTAGTTCATTAAAAGCCCACTGTTATAATCCATTAACTTCTATCAACACTTGTGTTTCACCATATGTTTGGTTTATGACTGGGTATTAATTGAATTGTATACATGTGTATAATATTTTATGAAGTGAAAATTGACAAGCTGGGCAGGGGAACCAAACTCAGGAATTTGTTGTGCGCTAATGCATTACCACTGAGCCAGCTTTGTTGGCCTCGCTCGTATCCAAGGCCACTTTTTACTTGTTAAGTATCGAGTCTATATGTGGCAACTGGTTAACGTATATGACACTCAGAACTATTCACAATTACAGACACGACTTTTGATAACTAATACATGGATCTTATCACAAGAAGTCTTAATACTAGAATCATATCCAATTGGTGAAAAATGACAACAAAGACATGGAAACCAAATTTTGGCACTTTCAATTAGCTCCATCCCTGATCCATCTTGATTCACCTTGGATCCAGGGCCATGCTTACATTGTTAATAAGTATTGAGTTTAATGTGGTTACTGATAAAAATGTAGATTTATATTGCATCCATATATTTGTTAATAATATATTTGAACACTCGCTGTGTTGCTGCAGGGTTTTCGGTACTGCACAAAGTTTTTTTTTCTTTCAATAGTTTGTGACCTCCAACAAAAAGTTGTTTTTTCCTATAGTTTGTTATATTTTGAACCCCCTATTTCTTAAATCCAATTTTCAAATTTAAAATTGTCACTATTTTATAACTATATGGGTTGGTCTTTGTACATAGTTGCAAATATTTCAATTTTCTACTGCACCAAGAACTTTTTTTTGTATTAGTTGTCCGACACCTTAGCTTAGTCGGTAACGTGTTTGTCTACTGAGCTAAGGATCCCGGTTTCTATTGCTAGCATGGCCGAATAATTTATCATTGGTGAAATGTGGGCTTACTCTTTCACTGTGATGAATTAACGGGCGGGGGGTGGATTTTGTGTCTGTTCTAGATTTAAGTTTGTTTATAAGTCGTGTGATGATATAATTAGTCGGTTCAGATCGTGCACGTTAAATACCTTATAAATGAAAATTGAAAATATATTACCATAAATTATAGAGATTCTAACTACCCTTACCAGAAGTATAAGTTTTACATCTTCATCTTTAAATAGTTCCTTTAGCTCATTTGGTAGCATACCTGTCTGAGAATTTGGAGAGCATGAGCTCGATCCCCCCCACTCAATTTTAACTTTATCGGATTAAAAATCATTTACCAATTTGAATTTAGCAACTCTTTTTAAAACATAAATATGCAAGGTTGACCTAAAGTTTTTCACTATCACAATAATAATAATTAGCTTGATTAGTCTTATTTTTAAATTTGCACAATTTTATTTAGTATAACCTATATTTAGTTTTTAAATAATCACCTACACACAATATTTTCAAGTTAATGTACTATTTTCAATTTACCTTGTTTAATTATTTTTAAAGACGAATATTGAGATTCACCTCGGTGGCCACGTGGTCTAATGTGCTACTCCCTGAGTAGATTAGACTGCCGGTGACGGGGTGATCGATGTTCGAATCTTGGTTGGGTGTACTGAGGATTGTTTTTCCTACATGGTTTTCCACTCTACCTCCACACAAATGTGGGTACACTTGCTCTGAATATAACCCTAATCATTAAAACCATTAGCAAATTTATTACATAAGCATTTAGCCTGAAAGGGTAGTAAGATGCGGTGCTAAAAAAAAGAATATTGGGGTAGTCTACGCAGCATCAAATACCTTGTGTATTTTTAAAAGAATATTCAAAACAAATCATATGCTTATTAATACAATTTATAACATGAAAGGTAATTTTTTTCAGTCAGATGAAATTTTTTAAAAAAATGAAGAAATCATGACTTTAACTCAGGAATTCTAGATAATTATAAAGTCACATTGCCAAATCAACCAAGCTAGCTGCTTGTTAAGAAGGAAAACATTAAACAAGATTATTGCTATCTCCCACAAACATGTTTTTATTGATGAATTGCATGAAGTGTCTAAACACTAGAGCAATAATATTTCTTACTTCTGCAAACCTATTTTGTACAATATTAGGTTTATTTCAACAAAATCATTCTCAGAAGGTTGCAACTGAAGAGGAAGATGGCGTTCATCTTGTTTTATATTGTGTTAAACACTTTGTTTGAAGTTTGGAACGCACTGTTCTTATTTAGCAGAACGCACACGGTAAATTTCAACATGAGTGTTACATGACGCCAACCACACTAGCACAAAAAAGGGCTTTAATGAATGTATTCGTGCGCCACACTATTGGGCACTCATACTGTTGGTTACGAGGTTAGGCCTAAACAAGCATGATATTTTAAACATGTTTTGACACTCCCACTAAATGAATGCTTGTTTACAGTCTTGCAAATGGTTAGAAATATGGCTTATTTAACTGTAGTTACTAATTAGCTTCAAAAACAAAAAAATAAATGATAAACAGCTTTATATACATATCAATGTCAATGAGAAGCATTTATCAGCTCTCAAGTCTTGTCATTCCAATTGCACCGCGGAGTGTCTGAAAATGATCACGTGGAAGAAGTTTGGTTAATATATCTGCTAACTGGTCTTCAGAGGGTACATGCTTGATGTCAATCTCACCGTTCTCATATTTCTCACGTATGAAGTGGTAGCGTATGTCTATGTGTTTGGTTCTCTTGTGGAACTCTGGGTTTCGCATAAGGCGCATTGCACTCTGATTATCAACCGCTAGAACTGTGGCCTCTCCCACTGTTTCCCCAATGTCAAGTAGAAGATGTCTAGGCCAGATCACTTCTTTGGCCACAGTTGATGCAGCAATGTACTCAGCTTCGGTAGTGGAAAGGGAAACGGTTTGTTGACGTTGACTAGCCCATGTTATAGGGTCATTACTCGATTGAAAGAGGTATCCAGTTATGGAGCGTCGGGTGTCCAAATCGTTTGTGAAGTCAGAGTCCGAGAAGCCAATTAATGGGGGTGGATTCTCACTCCTTGTGAATTCAATGTCATAGCTGGATGTGTCTTTTAGATATTTTAAGATGCGTTTGACTGCATTCCAATGACTTGGTCCATAGTTTGCCAAATATCTACTCACGTTTCCAACTGCGTACATAATGTCTGGCCGACTAACTATTGCAGCAAACATTAAGCTGCCAACAGCTTCTCGATAGGGTACTTTTATTTCTTCATTTTCCCCTATGTTTGAACT